>JANIJG010002594.1:55113-117195 GCA_024611175.1 Megaceryle torquata
AATTTCAAGTGAATAATCAGAGCAAGTATAAATACCATATGGGGTTAAAGTTGTAACGTTCAAAGGGGGTTCTGTCAGAATACCAGAGGGTTTTGTTTGAAAAAGCCTAGTGTGAAAAGAACTGAGAAAGAAGCGTATTTCCTGTCCTTCTTGGGTTCACTCTGGATCATCTGTGTCACATACAACTCATTAATATTCAAGTTATTTATTCTCCTATTCAGATGATTACCAGAACTATAGTTCCTGCTAGAATCTTCTATGGAAAAAATCACCCTGAGTCAGAGCTTAATGCCATTACAGGGTCTGCAACAGCTGCAGCAGTGATATGCCTCTGAGCCATTTTGAAATTTTATGATGGCTAAAGTGCTATTACTTCTATCTCTACCTTACATCCTTACCTAAAGAACTGAACTACCCAAGACTCTGTACGTGTGCCTCTCCTCAGGTACTATAAGCATGAAATTAGTGAAGGATACTTCCTTACACCGCCTCTCTATACAAATGAGTCTGTCTCTATCTTAAAAATAGATGCACCTCGATCCAAACAGGGAGAAGAAAAAATTGACCCCTTCCTTAATCATCACTGAATCAGAACATAATAAAATAATCCAAATACATTGAAATTAATAGCTAGAAGATAAGAGTTTTACACACATATTTAAAATAAAAGATGTGTGAGGTCTTTTAAATTCTTTAATACTGCTCATTGGATGCTCTTAGTGCTAACTTTCTGGCCAAAGGATGACAAACAGAAATAAAGATTGCATCATTTTCAACAAGGCCTTCTATGATTGTAACCACTCGGACTAGCCTGAAATCACTGACAAGATATTCTCACCTAGCAATTTCCAATGAAGAGGCTAATCAGATACTGTGCTAAAAGTCCCAGGATACAGCAGGACTGGTCTGTAGTCCAGCTAAAAGGTTAACACACTTTCAGCAGTGAAATTGAGCTGTTTTATGTACTTTGTTTGGTGTGATGTCACGCACAGCTATTTAGAATGATAACTAAGGCTGTGGTACTGGCAATCCTGTAAAGGGCAATCATCGTGCAACTCTCTTCACGTGCTTGGCTTGCACTGCTTGTTAACTCTAGCAAGAAAATAAAATTGCTCATGCAACCTCCAGCAATAGCACTAACTTTTTAACTGATCTTAATATTACACATTTTACCCTTTCAATGAACTTTGAACTTGGCCGACTTAATGATTGTTACTGGAGCTTGTTATGCTATTTAATGCTAATTCAATGACATTTATCTGTATTCAAGATAGAAAAATTAAAGATAGAATTTTTTTTCTTGTCTTTTCGGTTTTAGCTACTGTAGCTACTTTATGGAAGGGAAAACCTACTTCTCAGTCTGTAATAGTGGCTCTCCCTCACAACATGGTCATTGCATGGAAAACCGAAATTTCAATCTGACCACAGTTAGGTCATTGTGGTCCTGACTGAAGAATATGACCTCTAATTCCCAACGTAAGGCAGTCTTTGTCATCTTGGAAAAGTTGATAGTTTCTTGCACCAATTAAAAAAAATCTTTAGAAGTTACAATTTACCCGCTTCTGACCATTAAATGTTTGAGGATGTGTGGTTTTTTGGAGTGTTTGTTTCTCTTCTAAAAGAATTCCATCTGAATCTGAGATGGGAGAAAAGACTGAAAGGTCAAGTAATGAAATTAGAGGGATTAAAAATTCCAACACCTTTTAAAGAGATATTACAAACACCACAGAGTGGCTGAGGTTGGAAGGCACCTCTGAACATCATCTAGTCCAACCCCACTCATCAAGCACAGTCAGGTAGAGCAGGACCATTGGATTTTTTGTATCTCCAAGGATGAAGACTCCACAGCCTCTCTGGGAAATCTGTCCTAGCACTTGACCACTGTCACAGTAAAGCTTTTTCTTATGCTTAAGTGGAATTTCCTGTAGTTGAATTTGTGCCTGTTGCCTCTTATCCTGTCACTGGACACCACTGTGAAGAGCCTGGCTCCATCATGTTTACTACCTCTCATTAGGTATTTATATGCACTGATAAAGATCTCCCTGAGATGCCTCTTCTGAAGGCTCTCAGTCTCCTCTCCTCATAGGAGAGATGCACCAAACCCTCAGTCATCTTTTTGGCCCTTAGCTGGTGTTTACTTCAGTGAGTCACTATCTTTCTTGTGGTGGGGAGCCCAGAACTGGACCCAGCACTCCCGATGTATCTCTCCAGTTCTGAGTAGAAGGGAAGGATGACCACCCTCCACCTGCTGGCAATGCTCTTCCTAAATACAGCCTAGGAGGCTGTTGGCTGCTTTTGCTGTAAGGGCATGTTGCTGACTCAAATCCATTTTTTTTTTTCCCACTAGGATTGCGAGGTCCTTTTTTTTCAAAGCTGCTTTCCATTCACCTGGTTCCCAGCCCATCCTAGGTCCAACAGTCCTCCCCAGATGAGAGACACTTCCATTTTCATTTGTTGAACTTCATGAGATTCCCATCACCCCATTTCTCCAGGCTGTAAAGATCTTGGAAATTTGTTACTATGTTTTGCGTTAAGATAGTAGCTACTGTCTGCAAACACAGGATAAAATCCATGCTGGGGCTAGGCAGACAGGGAAACTTTATCAAAGACTTATTGATATATGCAAAGAAGTCTGTTAGGATGGAAAAGAAACAGCAACTAACCCCAGCCGTGCAGCAGGTGAGGATAGTCACGAGCTACAAATGAATCAGAACAAGCTGCTCTGACAAACCCCAGAGACTCAGAAAACCCCTCCATCCAGCCTCTGCTAGCCAAAGGACTGCTAGTATCAGTACAGCGCACCAAGGATGAAGAAAATATGGAAGTCCATTAATGTCTTGACCACTGAACTTCACCTCACTATTTCATGTGGGTTATAAAATGCTTGGCAGTAGACATTCAAATTATCTATGACCAATTGCTTCATGCATTCAAATCACTCTCATTTCATTATAATTGCTTTTTCCTTTAAAAATTGGCTTAGGTAAAAAGATCATGACTATCCTATTGGTTAGTTTTGCTACTATGCTTTCAAAAGTGAAAGTGATTTTTTTTTTTCCAAGAAGCAGGGTTCAGAATTCCTATGCCAGAAAGCAAGCTATAAGCTTTCTCAGCACTCCTTTCTACTTTTAAGACATCAACACTCATAAAAAAAAAAAAAAACCAAACCCCAAAAAACCCCCAAAAAACCCCACCAACCACAAAAACCACAATAGAGTAAGATGTAAAAAAGAACATAAATTGATACATGAATATTCATGAATTCCTATAGAAAAAAATAATTATGTAATTATGGAAAATTACATTCCTGCATCAAAGATCAGTAATCTTTCACCTAATACATAACAGCATAATTATGACAACAACTTATTTGTTTAAAGTGAATAGTTTAGCAATGTATTATTACATAGTTAACTGTATGCAACCCCCTTTCTTTCAATGTGATCATTTGCTCTAAGATGTATGAAGTATGCAGCAGCAAAGAAGCTGAATCTGTAGTGGTTTTGTCTGTCGGGCACTTGCCTTCCCTGTTAAAGCAACTTCATGTACTCATACATATACATACACATACAAGACTTTCCCAAATACATATACAGTTAATGACAAAAAAAGGCAATGTCCCTCTCTGAAACCTCTGTATTTCAATTGTCCACATCCATCCATTCTCCAAACTGTTCCCAGTTAAATAAATGGTTTTTACAAGCATTTTTATTCACTGGACCTCTAACTAGAGGAAAAAAAACCCCGAAGATGTGCCTGCAATGGAATCACAGCCACTCAAGTACCACAACTTATCATCACTTTTGAGTTTTCTGGGCATTTGAAGGTTATGAAGACCTACAGCTATGGTTTGAGATATACTAGTTACATTACTATTCACATTAAATAGTACTGATGTATCTCTTTGTTACTATTAATGAATTTTACTTTGTTAATATAGCTGTAGAAAACCATTGCCTATCTCTCTTAAAAATATCATTTGATACATTCACTAGTTGTATTAAAGTGCAAATACTTTTTTCTTACAGTGCAATGACTGAGGTTGTTGTACTATGTGATATTGTTCTTCAGTTCATAAATTCACAGGTAACTTTTAAAGCCAAGTTGAAAAGTAAAGTTTAGACTCAGTCCACACAGGAGAGAAATTAAAGATTTGATCTACATTTGAAGAAAAGAAAACTTTGAGTTTCAACCATTCTCTATTCACGAGAGCAGTTCTCCAGATCTCTGCTAAGCATGGACAATCCCCATGGCACCAGCTGTATATTCAAACGAATCATAAAAAAGTACCATAGTTTTCAAGGGATAATGTTTTCTAAATTTTGTATGTAAGCATACAAAAATCCTACCATCTCTGATTCTGCCATATACACATTCTCCACATACTCCCAGACTCAAAGAACATTTTTTTAATCCTGTCTATTCTTCAGAACAGTTACCATTTAATTGTCTAATTCTGTGTCTTTAAAATGCTACATTTATTTTAGGATTTGTCTCACAACTATTTTTTAATTACTGAGATAGCAGATTGACATTGTATTTTGATATACATTTATATATTTGTTGACCATTACTATATGCTTAGTAGATGTTTGCATACTGCAAATGAACTCAAAATTGCACCTGATACATTTCTTATTTTATTACGTGACAAATTTAAGACTGTAAATTATTCTGAAGCTGAAATTAGTAGTTGTAGTAATAGTAGTAGTAACTCAGTTTTGGACAGGTTATTTTTAGCTAAGCACTTGCACAGGCCCTTCACTACAGATTTCCCACACCTCCTGAGAGTTTAGAAGTATAAATAATTTTTTTTTTCCTGCCTGTAGCATTATATTTGTGTTTAAACATAACAGAAGTTATTTCAATCTATTTAGTTTGCCTCACGCTTTCCAACACAAAGAATTCCTGTGATTTCTTCCAAGAGACTGTGTCTCTTCCATTTTATGCAAAATTTGAAAAGAGCTGTAGGGTCAAAGCAGCGCTGTTCCTTTGTTGGGATTGCATTCCGATTTGGGCTCGTGAAAATTTACTTCTTTCCCTTACATTAGTAATAATTTTTTGGCCAAATACCAGACAACAAATGAATGGGGGCATTCTAAAACAGTAGTGCTATGCTTTCAGAGCAAAAGTAGTGGCAATAATAGCATACCAGATGCTGCATTGAAAGCTTTTTTAAAAGACAGCTATATAGGGATTTAGGAAAATGAAGAAAAAAAATAGGCTAGGACCTCTGAAAAGCGGCACAAATTTTGCAGAATCTCTCTGGTTTGAGGTTTGTTTTCCTAAAAGAGCTAGAAGGAATGTAGTGCTCATATAATGCAGTAAAACATAATTATGCTATAAACAACAAGCCAGAACAGATATTCAGCACTAGCAGACTTGTATACATCTTCTTAATTCCTTTTCTCTTGTCATATATTTATATCACACACTCTTCTTCCAGTCAAGTTAATCAGCATTTCTGAATCATGCTTCGAAAAGTCACATATGACATCTACCATGCCACGTCTGGAAAATCACCATGCTTTTTGATCTTAGTTTTAGACCATAAAAACAGTTTATTTGGAGCCTGGCTGGCTTACATGGTGAGCAGTGAACAGTTTGCAGAGGATACTGTGCTAAAAGTGTCACTTTAAAAAAATAATATTGAAGCAGTTCTTTACAAACATGGCACTTGTCCAAAGCACATATGGAACATTAAATATAACCATAAAATTTTACGCACCAGATTTGACCAAGGTCTTGAGCTCTAATTTATATTTTCTCCGTTTTGCTGGAAGACTAGCTGCATTTGATAAAGCTACTTCATAAGGACTCTGTTCTCCTAACATTTACACATCACACATCTGGACTTGGAAAAGGATTCTGAGTAAAAGAGCCAACTAATGCAGACCTTGTTTACATTATGTGCAATTACTCTCGTGTCATGAATCTCCCTGGGATATCAGAATGTGCTGGAGACACTGAAAGAATATGTACTCCAAATAAAAGTGCAAAAGCCTGGGTGTTTCTGTCCCTGTCAAAGAGCTTGGTACACATGCTCATGTAAGAAAATGAATAGTATTTGTATTTTCCAATAATATTGAATTTAATTTTTATTAATTATTTGTATGCAATTAAAGCTGCCCTCAGAGTCTGAAGATCTCTGTTTAGACTGTTTTTCTCTCACAATTCACTCACTGCAGCCAAGGGAACTAAATGATGGCAGTTGCAACACTCAACTCAGTTACATAAACACATCTTCCTTGCCAGATTCCCCTGTGGTGTTCCCATTTCATGAAATAAGTCTCTAGCATTTAGCAATGTACTGCACCAGCAAGTTTCTTTTCATGGGACGAAATAATTAGATCCTCTGCTCCTAGTAGCAGAGCAACATGTGTGTAAGTATCACACACATGGAATCCTCCCCAGACTAGGTAGCTGCACCAACAAGAGGACAGAGAAGAAATACAATACCTGAGTAGCTACAGAACATGAACTGGGTGTCAGATTTTAGCAGGAGAAAGACAATCTTCATACAGAAATTGAGGCAGATTTATTTCTAAGTAAAATTTTAAGTTATTGCTGTGCCAACAAATCTGAGTGTACGTTACTCCTTCAACCACATACAAGATGCATGTGCTTCTGTATTGAGAGTATTTGCTAGGAAAGATAAAAAATACTCTGACCAGACTATTCCTGCACATGTAAATAGAGTTATACTTTATAACACCTTTGGGTGTGTTTACATCAGGCAGTGGAGCATCACAGACATCTCAGAACTACCTGAGCTACCAGACTGAGCTGGTTATTCATGCAGAGTCACACAGCTTGAGGTACTCCTGAAGTACAGCACTTGCACCAGCAAGTTGAATCGTTTAGTTTTTCAGGTCACCAGTCCAGTGATGTCCTGTCCTGTCAGTTCAAATGTCTTTGGTTGAAGAGTACACCTATGGTCTTAAAGGATTACTAGGAAATTCCACTTGCTGCCTCAATAAACATAAAAATACTGGGGGTTTGTTGTTGTTGTTTTTTTTTTTTTTTTTTTTCTGGAGAAAGAAATATAAGAGAACATAAAGAATCCAAATAAAAATGGAAGTAGTTAGAATTACTTATTAAAGACTACTAATTATAATGCAACGAAAGAGACTTTTCCTGATCCTTTTACACAATCTGCATTCAACATGGAAGCTGTGAAAAAAATGTTTCCATATTCTAATTTAAGACTTCATTTTCCCTGGGGACCTCTGATCAGATTTAGAGAGTCTGAATGGTGGCATTGCTACATAAAGCTGTAATCTGAACGCCTCAGTCTCCACCTCCAGGTCAAGGATTTATGGGGGCTGGATCAAACTTCCCAGCTAATTTCCTAACTCTTCCCTACAACTCATACAGATAAACTTCACACCTAATAGCACCATGTCCACTTCCCTACCCAGCAAAGGGAAATTCCTTTTTTGTGGGAAGAATTCTGATACTGCATGATGCAAGGAAGAGGAGATCAACAATTACATGAATGCAGATCTATTTTACTTTCGCATGGAATTGCTAATGTCTAGCTCTATGTGTTGACATGTTTGTTCAATAATTCATGTTCTCTGCTCCTCTCTAGTTAAACACATTTTCAAAGTAAGTTAAGCAGGAGCACGACTGCTGTTCCAGCATAAGATTGTCCACAAATGGACAAAATACAAATATGGGTTAAAGCTGTTATGCTTAAAATAATGTTATCTCTGTTCAGATTAATTTTCCCGTGTACACAAGTCTTTATTAAAGGAGAATGACTGAAATGGTGGATTAAGTCTGCAGTCCCCCAAACTGCTTTTCCTTAAATATCTGTATTCACAATTGTTATGCATATTCAGGTTATCTCACACTGTCTACATGTGAGGAAACATGAGAAAGAAAATTCTAGATATGTGGTAAAAAAGAGTTTTCACCTTTTACTTGACCACTGTCACAGGTCACTCTGGGGTAGCCCGCCACTGACCCAGTGGTTAATGCTGATTTGGGAAATCTAGTACTTGGGTTCTCAGTTCTATTGGTGTTAGTCAGCTGCACACCAAGGCATAGGAGGTCGCTACCTAAATTCTTCACAGATTTGCCATTTCTAAAGTAGAAGCAGCAGCAGGGAAAAAATGTACCACTTTTTGTGATGTCATTCTAAGTTGTTAATAGTCAAAAGATGGTTTTGTTTATGAATTCACACTTAAAATCAGACAAAATGTCTTCCTGAATACCACACATTATTTTCCTGGAATACTGCACATAAGAATCAGTATTCCACAGAAGACTAAAAGTTAAGTTTATACTAGTGGACTCTGTGCTGCTAGAAGGCAGTGAAGCTCTTCACTTAGTGGCAAGGGATTTACAATACTAGGGATGCTAGTGACCTGAGATCTGCTTGGACCAGTTGTTTTTCACCATAAAATGTTCTCCAAATCAATGCGTTACTGTTAGTTTAGGGAAGTGTGTGACACTCTCAACTTCTGCTTGCAGTACTTGCACAGAAAATAATCACAGTTCAGGTGGCATATGGGTATTTTGTGTTTCAGAACTAGCAAAGAAAGCTGGTGACATGGTCATTGCTATGGTAACTATACTTTTGTAGTGAACACTGAAGTAAATAGGTATATAAAACATGTATAAGTTGTCACTATGTAAGTTACTGCTGCCCTGGAGCCGCAATAATTTGCTTCCTTTAAAATCATTAAATCAAGCCATAAATACTTGGTACCTCGCAATATCCTATTATTTCAGTAAGATGACAAGGCTCCTCTTACATAATGTACTGCAAACACATGAGCAGATTGATTTATCAAGAAAGGAACTTTTAGGAGAAGGAATTTATTGGCCTTAAGTAGCAAGTATGAACAGGCTTCTGGCCTACATGAAGAAAACCATTCTCAGGCCCTGATGCACTGAGGCAAGGCTGAGCTGCTGTGGAAAGGCCAAGGAAATTTCTCCATCTCTGGGAAATACAGAGCCATTTTGAGGTAGAGCGCTCTATCAGATCTCCTTTAGTCTTCCCCTTATTCTTTGCCTCCTCCTCTCAAATAAACCACCAATGGCTGAGATGTGGAATTAGTAAAGAACAGGCTGAACCCTGCCTTCTTTAGCAAACAGCGGTAATGTGCAGTAAGATGTTTTGGTCACCTTTCACGCTCTACTCTTCATCATAAAAAATGTTTGGCTTAAGGAAGTCCTCCTTTTGTCCCAGCTGAGCAATATAACACAATTGTTAGGTCTTCTGGACACAAACTTGTTTTGAAACAGTTAAGTGCAAGCTTAACACCTATCTTAACACAAGCTTGTCACACATAGTGATGATGAACTGATACTTGAAGAAGGAAAGCACAGCTGTCTTCCGATTTAGACACAGACTGTAATCCTGCTGAGCAGATAACTAAAGGGACTGGTTTACCCCATGGCACAAAATGAAGGCAAGCACTGACAGGTCAAGTGGATCGCTTGGGATTGTTTCCTTGGGTTAGATTGCATAAATGGCTTGGAAGTCTTATGTTTCTGAAAGGGTTTTGTGACAGCTGCATTATATCATCGTATCAAATGGATTAGGATGGCTGTGGAGACTGGAAGGCCTACACAGTTATCACTTATGAGGGAGGTACAGCTGAAAAAGTCTTTCATAGAGCATATAACAATGTATGTCCAGTGACTGGGTGAACATCAAGAGATACCTTTTTAAACTAGAGAATCCACATGCTGCAAGGAAAAAAAAAAAAAGGTGGCAATTATGCTTTATGTATAAGGAGAAAGCATCCACCTTAATGTATCATTGATGTTCTGCTCATGTCTCTAAGGCCAATATTAAGTTCTGTTTTTCACTTGAAACAGAGATTTGACCTCTGTTTAATATGAGAAATATTGTATAAAGACCTTGCATGCCTCAAATTTACTTTGAGAGCATAAAAGGACTTTATTTATGAATCCTTTTGCAACCAGGTCCTTTACCACAGATACCAACATTGGCCGTATCCCCAAGGAGTTAAGAAACACATCATAAGTGATTATAATTTGAAGTTTGACATTCAGGTTATATTTAAATATGGAAATGTAAACAACTGACAATTGTTTTCTTTAATTATATCTAGAGAGACTACAGCAGTGCAGGTAGCTCTAATATGGGATTACTAAAATGCTAGTTACCTGTCAGTCCTTGTTTAATGATTTTGCAGATTGTACCAATTTAGCAGTGGGAAAGAAGCTTGAGGACTGTATTTTGGTTTCTTACTTTTTAGAGTGACTGTCTCACATTGCACCCCTGCAAATTTAAAAATCATGTGGCCACATCTCCTTGGGCATTTTCTTTAAAATATCCCCCATGTCTCTGCTGCCTTAGCTCCACTGAACACAAGGAACCTGAGACAGAAGCTACAAGTCTGAAAAAGGGGAGAACAGGGAGCAAGATCTCCATCTTCCACTCAGACTGTAATGTGCAAGTTCACATTAATATAACTGCAAATCACTACCTGAAGGGTCTGGTTCATCAGTAATGCTCTCATTTCATTATGCTGCTCTGCCGATAGAAAAGGTACACAAGTATAGGTTAACAAGTTGGTGCACTCTGGCTGTTTTTCTTATGCTCTGTTATATTTGTAAATCTGTTCTTAGGAGTCAACATCAAAACAAAAACATTTACAGTTGATACTGCTTGAAAGAGACAGATTTTTTTGTTTCTTGTTTGGAGTCGATGTATGACACTTCAAAAAAGCCCTAATAATCTAGGACTAAAATTTACATCAGGTCAATATAGAATTAAAATAATGGTATGAACCAATAACTTCAGTATTAATATCTACAAGTATGCTGTAAGAATTCGGAAATCCATAATCATGAAAATAAACTCAGGAAACTTGGGGTAAGGTTACATTGGAAAAAAAAAAAAAAAATAAAAGACAGACAAGCAAGTTACTCATATATTAACTCCTACCAATCATGATACTATGAATGAAAAAACAGATAAAAAGAGTCCAATGTCCTGAAAACATAATTCCCAGCTAATCCAGTACCACAAGCACTAAAATATTTCAATCATACCAGTGGTTATTACAGTGTTTTACTACAGGGTACCCTGTCATTACTATTCTCAATAGTAGGACTGAGAAGACCTCTCCCTGCGACACAGCTCTTCCATGGCTCTCTTGTGCTGACAGAGGACCAAGTTAATAAAAAAGCAACCAACTTCTCACCAGTCCTGCAGCACACAATCCCTGCTGCCATGTTAAAGACTAATGTGACAATTCAAGGAAACCCAGACTCCTTTCCCTTTGCTCTCCTGCATAAGACTAAGGCATAATATAGTTAAAAATTAATATGCATTCTTAGCCCACAATCTTTTAATCTGTTCCACTAGAATTCAACAGTTGTTTTAAAACATGGAGATTACTATTAAAAGTTGCTGCAAGTATTCATGCAGAAAGCTGAAAAGATTGACAGTGATTTTTTTTTTTTTTTACTTATATAGCAAAGACTAATTTGTATTTTACGCTGTTTCAGCAGTCTTTGACTGTTTTCTTCAAAATCACTGGCTCAGTGGCACCATATGGAGCATGTTGAACTTAAGATACCAAGAATGTGTCCAAGATATATCTCACTCCAGTGTGTTAAAACATTCCACCCTGCAGCTGTCATTATAGCAATATAATTCATACCCTAAAGTTTAAAGAAAAACAGTGTAGCTTACTATGCTTACAAAAATAAAAGATTTTTTTTTTTCCCCGAGTAATGGTCAGTAAATGGAGAACAGTTAATCTTAAATACTATTTTCTTATAAAGTTTTAACTGATCATCAACTGCTTTAATTCTGCATGATATTTAAGAATGAAAACGAACAAACAAAAAAGAAAACATGCAGAAGAATTACTAAAATAATCTATACTGAAGGAACTTGTGTATCTAGACTTAACACAGCCCATCATTACTTTTTTTCCTTTTCCATTGATTGCAGTTCTTTTAAAAATTAATATATGAGATTACAGGGCAAAAACCTTAGCTATATTTCTGGTAATGGCACTGAGCAAGTGTATGATCATTATTATGACATTTCACCTCTCTCTGGTCATTACTTCTCCTGTCTTCTGTTTGTTATTTCTGTCTAACATGTAAGTTTCTCAGAACAGGACATGCCTCATACTCTGTTTTGTAGTGTATAGTACTTCAAACACCTGTAAAGTTAACTGCTGTAATAATAAGGGTAGGAGATAGGCAAGAAAAAAGAACACATGATGGTTTCTTAGAAAAGCTGTCTTGGGATGGACACAATACTGAAATTATCAACTTGCAAGCTACTAATGCAAGTTGCCTTAGAAAAGGATCCACAAAAACATTTTAACATGACAACCCATCATGTATTCTGTATATGACATGTTTCAGAGCAAAACTATTTTAGAGAATTTAAAAATTTTATTGATGCAATTTTTCATATGCCTTAGCCTGTAATGTTGGGAAGTTGTATGAGGCTCAGGGGAAAATGTTTCAGAAAGCTTCTAAGGTTATCCCATAATAGCTTATTGATAAATGGTAAACTCATATGTAAGGCTTAATATCCTGGAGGCCTTCAAGGGCAGGCAGTAAGTTCTGTCTGTCTTGCTGGCAAGCTGGGGATATCCCCCCTACAATATTGTTAATCTTCCATTTACAGCCGTCCAAGGACCAGAGATATTGATGCAGGCCTGAACACTGCATGCCTTGCGTCTCTAGCTAGTATAACATTAGGGAGGCATTTCATATTTGCAGGGAGATTACTGGGAGCAGGAACATAGCAAGGTTTTTCAAGGGGTGGTTTATTACAGAAAGATGGCAAGTTGGGGTAGTTCAGAGCATAGAAGCTCGCTCTGTTGAGAAAGCACAGCAACTACGCTCAGGAGTAAGTACTACGGAAGGCATTGTTATACTTTCCACATAGCTGAGACAGGCAGCATAAGTTCCATAGAATTGTTTGTAAAATGTGGAATTAAAATAGGAAAACATTGCACAGTTATACCAAATTTGCACCCAAGGCTGTTGCTGGATATGACGTGTTTGATTCCAGAAAAATGGAATCAAATATACAAGAAAAAAAAAAAAAAAGAATGTAGTTAAGGAAATGTTATGAGAAGGTAAGCATCATAACTTGTTATGATCTTGATTTACATTAGCAATACAGTTTGGACAGATTAGTATAGACAAAATTAGTAACATGTCAAACAGTTTGTAGGATGAGTTGGATATATTTAAAATCTACTTTGGGGAATTTTATCTATATGACGTATATTTTTTCTTACTTATTACCCCGAACAAGGATTTATTTATTGTCTTATTAACAGATGAATGAAACAGTAGCACTGAAAACAGTTGTTCAATTATAATAATAAAAAAATAATAATTAGAAAACTTTCCACATGTATATATTTTAAAATGAGAGAGTTCTAATTCTCTAGCTAATCTTTTCTTGACATAAACATCTTTGTTCAAGGACCCCAGGACTGGCCATAATGGATCACATCAGCGATCTATCTAGTCCAGAATGCTGTCTTTGGAAAACTGTTATAAAGAATACCGACGGAAACTGCAGGTTTATGGAACAGTTAAGTTTCCTTTAAACTCTCTTTAATGAGTTGGCTTTTACCCACAGAATTAAATGTTAAAAGACATTAACTGTGCATAGCCATATTGTCTAATTATCCAATTCTCCCCATCCACCTAATACTCAAAATCATTACAGTATCGTTGAATGTATAGATTTTGAAATAGACAAATTAGGAGGGGTTGCTCTGGGTTTCATTACACGAGATAAGATTCTAAAAATTGTTACCTCGAACAAATGCCACAAGAAAGAACGTCTGTATAGTTTACTCCTGAATTAAGCATCCTCCTGGTGTGATAACACTCCTCATTAACCTATTACATATTCTTCTCTACAAGAGAGATAGATCTATCCAAATGCCCTCCAAAGTAACCAATTTCTGTTAATTTATGTTGCAGTGTTCTACACAATGCACTTTTAAGTTACAAATAACAAGAAAGAGAAACTCTTATTTTAGATGTGAAGATTAGTAAAAAAGAGATAATTGACATTTAACTTCCTTAAAAAAAAGCTCTAATGGAAGAGGTACAGAACGAATAGGTATGCTTTGAATAAAGTCTGTTACAACAAAGATGCCCACTGAAATATTTAAACTTAGTAACTTTACCATAAATGAAAATATAACTTGGGGATGACTTAAGTTGTCATTCCATGACTGCTTAAAAATTATCCCAAGAGCACAGCTGAAGATGATGTTCAGACACTAAACATTTCGATCTCAATTTTAGCCTGCCCTACCTGAAATATATACATGCACCACTCATCCTGGGAGAGAAAGAAATATGAAAGAAACTCATCTGCAAGGGGAGTTAATATGAACGACTTAAGCTTACGGATCCCATGGTGTAGTCTAAATAATGGGTATACCTCACATCAGTGCTACCTCATACATGTACCCACCCACCTCTCAGATAATGCCTGTTCAGAGATGGGCTACAACTGGCCAGCATAAAGCTATGTATTTCAGCAGTTTAGATTAATGGAGAAATGAATTTGGTTCCAGATGATGAGTTTCCTTTTTTGAACAGTTAGATTCAGTAGTTAGATTCATTAGCATAATTTGCATATACCAAGATGCAACTCCATCCAAATCTGGCATTTACTTTGATATTCAAATCAAATGCATAGTGTTTGGCAACTATATGTGCAGAATTTAAATTGATGGATTCATTTATCTGAAACTTGTATGTGTTCAAGACCACTCACAGATGTATCTACTGGTCTTGTAGAAACTGCAAAGAGAAGAAAAAGACATTTTCTTCATAGCTGCTCTAGAATGACATATAAATTAAATAAGGTGAGTGCTAAGACCATCTGACTGCCCATCCACATAGGTCATACATGTTTCAAAAAAAGTTAAGAAAAAGCTTCAGGTGAGCTGATGGTGAAAGACACCTGTAATTCCATGAAATTTCAGATATTTTTCCCATTTCAGGAAGGTTCTCTTTTCAGAGCAACCGGAACTGCCCCAACATCATAATTTATGGCTACCACTTAATTTCTCATGAAAATTCTGTTTCTTTTTTTAAAAAAGGAAAGTATATCCCACAACTTCAAGAGGTCAGTGGTATGACTAGTCAAGATAAAAATGTCCTGGTCTCTCAGAAAAATTCCAGAGCAGAAATATTTTTAAACTTTTTAAAAAGAGATCCTGAAGAGGCCCTAATTCTTTGAGGTCTTTTACCTGTCAGGGACTAAGGATACTGCTAATAGCTTGGTCCCTTAGAATTACAAAAATAGTATTCTTCAGGACAGCCACAGAGAAAGAGAAATAAGCATGCTGTTGACTGGCACCCACAGACTGGCTTAGACTCAAAGGCCAGTAATATCAAGATGAAAAAGTAGAATTTCTCAATAAAACCAATGTGTTTCCCATGAATCAAGATCCATCAGTCTTCAGTATCAGAAAAATTTAAAATAAAACCTTTAACTCCAGCAATATTTGGAACATCCTCAAACAGCCTATTCAAATTGCTGGGCTGTACCTTGATAAGAGCAGGACAGCTTGAAAAGTATTGCTAAGGACAGATGAGCTGGGGATCCTAAGGGTCTTCCACTGCAATCTGTACCACTTCCCCACTGCTTTTGAGTGAGTGCTCTCAAATGCTATAGGTTTTGGCCTGCTGACAAGGGCATCCCAAGGCCTTACAGCACAGGGAGAACCAGCTGGCTCTGAGCACTAGGCCTCAGACCAGAAGTGGATGCTGTTGGTCACTTTCTTTGTCTCAGTGGTGAGGAAGTCCTTCTCTTCAGATGCAGCTGGGGAGAATTAACTTTCTGCTTGTGAAACTGCTGCCTCTGAATAAACCTTGAGGATGATAAATGCAATTGTTTGTTGAATTTAAAATTCAGAGTGTGGGGTTCCCCCCCCCCAGCTAGAAACATAACCAAGAAACAGACAGATTTATATACTTTAAAATTTCTACCATCCCAGCCATTAGACTGCTACAATTCTCTCCTTTAGAAGAAAGCTCCTTCACCTGGAAACTGCTTTAGCATGGAAAGCAAACTGATTCATATATGCACGTTTCCCTAATGTGACTGCATATGTTGCTGGTTTTGACATGGAATACGAGGTGTTAAATGAAGGTCTGAGGACTTAATGAGCAACATCATTTTGACAGTGTTATTTATCACATACATGCTGGCAGTACTTTTCCTAAAGCAGAAGTTTAGTGGATTATTTCTGTGAAGAATTAAAAAAAAAACCCCAAGTGTAATGACTAGGAGGGATGAGTTTTGTTAATTTAGAACAAAAACCTATAGTAAAGCAATTATTCCACATTACTTCCCTGGGAGGTCAATATTTAAACAAATGGTATTGTAAGTCAGAATATGATCATTAAACCTCAAAATATAGCTTAAGGAGACATTTTCATGCAGCTGCAAAATTATCACCCAAAGGCTGTTGTAAATGGGGTTGCTTACATTTATAAATAAGGCAAGATTTTAGAGATCAGTTGATACCTTTGGGAAAGCCACGGATGCTTTTATGTATCTTTTCGGTATTTGAAGTATGCTGCAACTATATTTTTTTCCACTCCCTTTCCAACCTCCTTTATAAACTTTTTGGCAACTCCTTGAAAAGCTGTTTAGGAATTAATAAAATATTTTTGCAAGTCTTATGTAAAGGTATGACCTATTGCATATGCTTCATAATACAGTGCACATCTAGCTTTCCTTTTAATGCCATTTATAGAAGGGCCAAATTATGTTTTAATTGTATAATTAGTAAATTTAATCAATTGAAAATGCCCAGTATTATCAATTCAAATGTCTTAATTGTAAATTCTAATTAAACATCCAAACATTGTTTTTAATCAATAATAGTTTAGCAGAAGTCAGTTCTTAAATACCTTCAATGTATATGTCAATGCATGAAGGAAAAATATTTTTGCATTGTTTACTTGTATGTAGCACCTTATCAATAGTCTTTTGGAAGCATCAGTGGATTACAGGCATTCTTATAAAATCTACAAACCAGTGACAGAAGATTATATAACTAGTTGGAAAGAAGAGAGGGCTCAAATGCCTAGGTTTTGTTTTTCTTTGTTGAAGAAAGTCAGAAAAATTAAACTACTTAATAGATTTGTAATCAGATGTGATACTCTTGACAGAATGAAAATATTATTTGAGCTATATAAGCAGGGTGAAGGAAGGTGTTGATAGAGAAAGTTAACATGTGAAAAGAAACAAGTTTAAAACTGTAGTTTTGAAAAAACAGTGCTATATAATAGTACAGAAAAAAATATGTTAATGGAATGAAGATATTGCCAATTCTATTCCAGACCCCTCAAGCTATGTTTTTAAGATTATTTCCTTGTTAAACAGTTTTAAGAACAAAACCCAAAAGCTGATCTAATGCCATTACAACTTATTGTTGCACAAGTACACGTTTGCATTTTGTATGTATTTTTCTTAGGCAGCTTCAATATTAAAATGATTACATAAAAAGATTGTACCCATACAGGCTGCAAAACAAACCAACTCTTAGCCTCTGCATTTATTATGAAATAATGCATATTTTCTTGAAAATTTAGAGCAGTTTAGTTTAAAGCAGCCACCAGACCTCTCTACAAAACATGATCACAGAGGTTATATAGAAGCCTTTGTCCAAACCAGGACACCAAGAACTTGGCAGCTAATAGCTGAACTTATCCATGCATAATATTTGACTAAATACCTGCAGATAAAACTGTATTGAGTGGCTACATATAGAACATAACTCAGGATTAAAGAGGATATTGCTGTAAATACTATGCAACAGTAATAAAATCTTTTAAGACAGACAATGTCCCCAGCTGTGTTCAGAGGTTAACAGTCTTCCTCTTTCAGACTCTTCTGTACCACCATGTATTACCCTCTCATCAGAGCTAGTGATGGTTTTGCCCGGGAAAGCTGAACCAGCTCAGTGATTCAACAGTAACCTAGCCCACAGAACTCACTCTTGATATGGACATAAAATTGCTAAATGTGACCAAAAGGAGCAGATGAGACTATGTGATAAGGTCAGGTGAGAGAGTTCTTCATCAACTCACAATTAGATGTTATCCATGGAGATCACGTGGCACTGCAGCCTTAAAATTCCCTGTAAGAACTGTAATAGGGAGAGAATCCCCAGTATATGTAGGCATAAAAGGCTTCAGTGTGATCTAACAATGCTCTGGATCAGAAAGTGGCTACATCTGTCCCAAACAGGGAGTGAAATGTGGAGTTATTGAAGAGACTGTAGCTGGACTGGAAAACAAAACCTTTATTGAAAACCACGTGGTCTACCTTCATTGTTATTTGCAAATATCTCTGTGAAATTGTATTTTTCTGGACTTACACTGATTTAAAAAAGTTTTTGTGAACATTTCTGCCTTCTTTCTTCTAGTTCTTGTGAACTGTATAACTTAATTTTATGCACACTCTTATTTTTACAGCTCTTACATTATATATAAACTGAGTGCCAAAATCTGCAAATCATTTCTGCCTGACAGGTGAGTTTTTGTCCTAAATGTGTCCAGTGGCTGACAACATTTCAAGACACTAACTGAAGAAAAAAGATAGGACTCAATTTTGCTTGTTCCTGGCTATGCTCTTGCTATATGACCTTGGGCAAATAACCTCTCACTTGCCCACCTGTAAAACAGAGACAAAGAGTACACACCCACCTTATTGGTTTACTCTGAGCTTTAATGTTTAAGAAGTGTTATGAGACGCTCTGGGTACTGCTACAAAGTGAAAAGGGTTATCAATCATTGTCAGTAAAACACAAGCTGCTGAAATACAGTGAAATCTGCCTTCCCTTCTCACAGGACATGTTCTGCCTTGTGCTGTGTTCTCTCCAATATTCGTGATCTTAAAAGTATCTCAACATTGCATATCACAAGGAAGGATAAATATCCCTAAGCATTCTGAAAGACTACAAGAAAATATTTTTAGTTTCAAGATGTAAAGCCTGTTAGGAAGTATAAGCTTCTCTTCTAAATACCTGCTTGTTTTTCAGAACAGGAAAAAAAGAAAGCTGTTTTTGAGACAGGACTCCTAAATTGCTTAAATAGCTAGACATTAGCTGAAAGCAGCACTAAATATAAATTTAAATACTTGGCTCTCAATTTTCCTTTCATTCATAATGTACTAGGTAAACCATAGTAAAATAATTACTTGCTTATTACTCATGAATTTCAGTGCAGCAGCTGAGACAATGTAGATAAATAAGATGATTAATTGAAACAGAATGAATCACAACAAAATATGTTGTTTTATAAGGTATGATTAACTCCACAGTGATTCATATCATTTCAGATAACAGGGCTTTTATCAAAGACGGCTGCAAGGTTGAGAAATAATTTAAAAGCATTTTATCTTAGAGAGCCACTACAGTTCACAAGGGAGAGGGGAGAAAAAAAAAAAAATAGAGGAGAGGGGGAAGCAGATTCAGTGTCTGACTTTGGCTATTTCAGCATCCTTCCCACAGCACATCTTTGCAACATGCCATTGACATTATCAACCACCCTTGTGCTAGAAACCCTCTCATTTTTGAGTTGGCCACAATTTATTAGATATTCCAATATTGAGAAAGTTAATTCTATGAATTAAGCAGCAATATTACAATGCCATACGTTGCCTATAATGGAAACACAACAACCTTTACGAGGAAATAAGTGTCAAAATTCTACAAAGACATTAAAAAAAATAAAATTTCCTTTTCCTCCATCCAGAATTACAATTTTTAATTCCCAGGCTCCCTCCAAACACTTTGCAGAAATCTTAAGTCTAGGTTTTATAAAAAGAAATTTCCCCTTACTGCAGTTTAGGAAAGCAAAAACCACCAGCAGCTGACCTTAAAAAACCCTACCTGTTAAAATAGAAGAGAGGATGTGTCCTTAGAAAACTTTTTCCCATGTGTATATAATAAACTGGGTCAGAATATCTGCCTACGATTTTTAACTGAACTGCAGCCTCCCTGTAGGGGCCTGGGCAAACCTCAGTCTCTCACTCAGGCTATGAAATGAAGAAAATTACCCTCATCTGTGGGGCAAGTTGCTGAGAACTTGTGAAAGCAAAATGAGAAGGGAAATACTGGGATGCAAATTGAAATGCAAAACACTGACACCCATCTTAATTTCATTTAAGATGATTAATGTTTCTGAAAACTTAATTTGAAATGAATAAAGATGTAGAAGCTGAAAGCAAAGGTTGAACTCATAAGGAAGATAGCTTGCAAACAACCACTGACTGAAAATAACCCCTCAATATGGACTGGTTCCAGTAAGCTAAAAAGAAAGAATCAAGGTCTCTCAAGGGTTCTTTACATAACATACATGCAAGTGAGCAGTACAGTAAAATAAGCTTCTTCAAGATAGCTTCAAATGCCATCTAGTATTTGCCTTCTAATAATAATTCCAAACATTCAAAAATAATTTTAAATGCTTACCTGAAAATATTTCAAACAGAAACACCAAATTGGCGACATTTGTGGCATGACCAGCCTCCCTTTCCTACATTCCTTACTTGTTGGCCCCATTTGATACAGAAAAACAGACTGAAATGTTTGTCTCCTTTTCCCCATTTATTGAAATTCAGTCTGTATTTCCCTTTCTGCATACACCAAATTACATCTGCTACGTGATTTTCTCCTGTCTCTTACCTCTTAATCATCTCCTCAGAATCAGACAAATCACCAGTGTAAAACGACCTTCAGGTAGTTTGGAAAACTATCTGCTAAGTCTATAAACAGTAGCAATTACACTGGTGTAAATTTAGACCAATTCACTTATGCCATTATGAAGGCACACTAGTTTAAAAAGAATCACCATGAGGCTCCTTTACATTACAGAAGTGATTATGTCTCCTTGAAGATTCTTGTGAGCTGTGGGCAGACTCCTAAGACTGCAGGTATCAGTCTGGTCCCACGTGATAATCCAGCAGAGGAAATCTGCAGGGTAGGACTGAAGGTTGTCCACGGTGTTATATCTTAATGTAATATATCAAAATATATGAAGGAAAAGTTGTTTACACACATGCATTATAGGTTACAGAAAGGGAATAGACCAATTTATTTGGAAACTGTCATTCAGGTGTAAATCCTAGTATGCTGAACAGAATTTTATGCCAGAAAATTTAGTAGCATTTCCATTCACTTCCCTGGTTAAAATAAGAACAAAACTTCAGACTGACTGCAAGTTCAAAATCAGGAACATGTCAACCACCGTTACTGGTTTTAGATTTACTGTTTTTCCTTGCCATTGAAGAGAACTTTCCATGTCATTAAAGAGACTTGCCTTTATAAAGGTTCTTAAAGGCTGTGTCCAAACCACATATATTTGTAGGGATGTTTATGTTAGCATTTGATAACTCACTTGAAAATGTTTTAAAGTAAGGAGGCAAAATATACCATTTTGGTATAATTCTAAGACGAAATGGTGACAAGATGCATTTGATACATTATCGCATGCAAAGGCATCCATCTTTTTAAAGCTCAGGATTCATAATTCCAGAACCGCCACTTAAAGCTACTGTCGTTGCTTTTTAAAACATAGAAACCTTCCACGCAACCTTCTTTATTTTCAGCACATTTGCTGTCACACCAGCATCAATTTCCCGATAAGCTTGCAGAAGCATCCTTCTTAGCAGAACTTCAGCTTACAAACCTGTAATTAATTTGTTCAGAGACTGGGTGTTTAGAAGAAACAGCTCTTAGCACTAGAGAGGAAGAGGATCCAATTTCCAAGAACAATTGTTATCTTGGTTTTCTTTATTATATTCATGCTTTAGAAAAATCCACAATGTTTTTTTCTCTACAATCTCAGCTTTTACTGATAGCTGTACACTGTATACTGCAAGCTGTATCATTTGGTTACATTTTTTGTGGCAAAGCAGTAGACGAGGAACTCAGCATGTCTGTAATTCTAGTTTCTAAATTCTAAAATTTCTCAGTGATACCCTGCCTACACACAGGAAGAGAACCCAGAAGATCGTTACCACATTAGTATCTTAAATATTCCTGAGTCATGAATGACTGTCATGTGCAGGGATGAATCATGGGAAAGCTTTGTAGTGTTTCTTGAATTCTGAAGACCTCCACAGAAAAGAAACTGCTATCCATCTTCATGTCCCAAAATACACTGACCATTCCTCCTAGAAGTAATTCCTTCCTTGAGGAGATGCCAGTGTAACTCACATCTTTTGGGGAGACTGGAAATTGAGTTCAGATTTCTGTGCCCATTATTGACTTTGACTGGTCAAGTATATCAGAGTCATCAAGCATTAGCCCTAACTGGGAAAGCAGAAAGAATTCTGGGAAAGAAATATAGGCAAATTTAGGCTCCTTTACTTTCCTACTATAATTGCTGTGTAGGAAAACATTCCGCAACTCCATATAGAGCTGTAATTTTAAAAGCTTTCCCTCCTTTGACCATTCTGTTACTGAAAGTTACTTTGAGTTGCAAAATATGTATTCTAAGGTGAGCTTTTACAGACGAATTAAGCAGCAACTTCTGACAAAGCAGTTATCATCAGGAGATAATTGACCTTATTTGAGAGTTAAGCATCCTGAGGCAAAGTAGAGTGTGCTTAATCCTGGCAGGTTAATTATCCAGTGATTATAGTAGCTTGGAAGGTATTATTGCTAAGAACCATTTGCAAAATGACACTATTAAAAAAACCTTAATTTAATAAAAATTAAAAGCAATGACAATAATCAAGTTCTTCAGTCATGTATTGCCAGATAATGACTGCAGAATGGCCCTAATTGGATAGCAGCAATGAACATATAATTATTCCTATTCTAAATGTTCTGTATGAAATTTGTTTTATGAAGTTAATAAGTATCAAAAATCCAAGACGAGAGGTTTGGCTAGCTAGAAAAGGTGTTTAAACAAATGTTCAAAACACCACTGGTCACTGAGCTCATGCTGAAACTGATACATGTGCTGAGTTGTTACCAGACCATTCAATGTTTTTGCTGCAGTTAAGGGTACGCTGGCATTTACATTCTAAACTATAACATTTATTCCGAGAGGTTTATAACTTGCCCATTTTAATTACCATCTGGCTGAAACTTGAAATAACCAATCTCCATTCAGATGTAAATTTCTAAGTAGAAGATGTAATTTAAAATCACTTTGACAATTGTTTTTACTTTAGGAATGGCAGCAATTTGGAATTTTGCTGCTCTTGGACGTTTTTGTATTACTCAAAAAATAAACAGCTCAGTTCTTAACAATAAAATTGTACTGGTCTATAGTGTCAAGATAAATACAGGGAATAATAAAAATCATGTCTAACAGTATTGTTTGCACTAATAAGGTAACAACCACACCACATAGTATGACTTGCTTATATGTTAACTTATGCACTTCCATTATTTAACTAAAAGAGCAAAACTGATGGAAAATGTAGCAAAAAACAAAAGGAAATCATATTAAATGGAAAAAAAAAAAAAAGTGTTGGCTTGCTAAAGTTGTTCATTGCTCTTCAAAGCATAAAGAAAAAAAATCCTGAATGTACTTGTAGATGAAATGAATATAGAAGATGAAAAGGGAAAAAAAAAAAAAAAAAAAGGAAGGAAGCTACTAGAAGGCAGAACATGTCAGAATGAGCTTCTTGAGTTTTGCATCTACTCTTTACCACAAACCATATGCAGAGAGCAGAAATAATGACAATCACAAAATAGAGCAGCTCCTAAAAACTACAAGTACTCCACGCCAAGAGTGTGGTTTCAAGTTACACAGAAATAAAAGAGAATAAACCACTGAAAAGAGTATTTCAACAACTCCAATGCAGCAATGGCCAGTTTATATAGCAGAAAGCAGAGAATAAAAAATGACCAGGGTTTCAACTGATTAGTATAAGTAAAAAAGCATTAAGAGGCTGGTATTCTGAAATGAGTATACATATATAGATATATATCTCATGCTGTTCAAGTTTAAGGATGATCACTTAAGTTTAAATCCTGTCTTTTACCTTGAAACTCTACACAGAAAATGTAGAGAGTCTTTCAACTTTAACATATAAAACACTCCTATACAATATTTTATGACAACCGGTGAATAATACTATAGCAAACTGAAATGGCAGGGGAAATTAAGGCAGTCTGAATATACCTTCTAAAGTTGGAGTGTTGCCAGTATAGTGGGCTATTGCATATAAAGTATGCAAATATACAAAAAGTAACAACCTATGTTTTATCTTCTGAAAAACAGCAACAAATGAACCATTATGATCTGAATTCTCCTAATAGGTCACTGGGGCAAGGTTTAATCTCAGAAGTTTACATGAAGCCCTTCCACCCAAACATTGACTAGACTTGGTGTTACTTAATTTGCGAAATCTGACGAGAATTTTTTTGTTGAGATTGTACTGCTATTAAATCAAATATTCAGTAGCATCTTTGTGAAGACTGTATTGTGAAAGGCAGAATGAAGGCAACAGTTGCCAATAGCGAAATGTCTGGGAAATACTACTTCTGTATCGTTAACAATAGTTAAAAAGTAATAGTTAAATAGTTTCCTTATCCTACTGCATCTGGAAACATTGCCATTTTCTTAATTTTATTATTTTTTTTAAATTCCTGTATCTACAACAATGCCAGCCCCTAATGTGGATAAGTGGACAACAGTGTAAAAATTGATTTGTTTTGGTGCAATTCCCTGTGTCACAACTGGAATAATCACTGACAGAAATAAGTCACTTCTCCACAATTTTTCTGTACTAATGTAGTTATCTTGAGAGACAAGCCCACACTTCATTTAGGTGTGTCACACTTTCCAAGGCTTTTTTTACCTTATTTCTGCTGAGCAATCTAATAAATATTTAAAAGCACTTTGTGGAGTGGAAAAAAAATAAAAAAAAAGTGATAGCACGACAATGAGTGAAACCTGAATTCATTTGGTCTATTACTGTGGATTTCCAGGCAGCATTTCATGCAATCTGTTTGCCAGCTGTTGCATAGCAAAGATAAGCCTTCCTTAGACAGACTGCCAGTCCATCTACCAAAAAATCAATGAGAATCAATTCTAAACCAATTAACCATTTCTTAGTTTTCTCCTCCCACTTCTTCCCAAAGAGTTTTCTTCATCCCAGAAAAGACTATTAATAGCAACAGTATGGGTATGGAAACAAGTTTCAGAACCTCAGCAGCTCTGCAGTAGCGCTTCATATGTTTTCTTCCAGAAGAAAGTTATCTTCTGGGTGAGTATGTCATGCACATGGACAGTCATTACAAAGCAGCCTGTGTGTTGGATATTTCCTCATTTAACCTAGAATAACTTGTTCACATGTCTCTACCCAAGAAAGAGCAAGTTGTAAACCTCTTACAGGTCAAGTGACATTTTTGACATCTACAGAAATATCGCAGTCCTGTGACCCTGGATTTCATTTTCTAATGACACTTCACGTGATCAGCCTCTCTCTCTACATAATGGAGATCTAGAAGTGGGCTGCTGGACACAAACAGCTAGGTGAAAGAGATAAACCACTTCAATTACTTCTGTAAGACTCACCGTCTCATTTCCAAAAAGGACATCGACATAAGGCATGACTTTCATCATAGGCTCTTTGTAGAACTGGCTAATAAATGGTGCAGAAAGATTCAAGCTGAAGATCTTGTTGTTTGCAGAAGCCTGAGCAGCCACTTTTAATACCGCTTCTGGTGACACCGTCAGGAAGAATCCCTGTAAGCATCCAAACAAACCAAGGTATGTTACTAATTTCATATTAGAAACCATGTGAAGTATGCTGCTTCTAGAAACTCTCCCCCAACATACCTTTGCCACACAGATAAAAACTTCTGGAAAATAACTGCCTTTCCATTAAGGTATTATGGAGATGACAAAGAATCTGCATATGCCTAGAATCGCTGCCCTCCAAAACTAAACATACCTCCCTAACTCTGCATTCCTTTACACCTTCCCATAAAAGCCGAGACTAATGTTTCATTTTTATAATCCTAAAGCAATTTTAGTAACCATTCTCAAAAATTAGTGAATAATAGTGAATATTCAAGCAAAAGCAGCAAGTGTTAAGACCAGACTAAGGCACAGTAAGGAACAACTTTGAGGGGGGTCTGATAAAGCACCATCTTAGTCCTATCTGTAGCATCTAAATGCTCTAAAAGGTGTACCAGTGAAACAGTCGGACTTTCAAGTTTTTATCCATATTATTATGTCTTCAGATCACAGAATATCTGTATTTCCATCCTGTGTATTTCAGCTAACAGATTATCTTAGGCATTCCCCTCATTGGAAAAAATAATATAATGAAGAGCCTACGGATTAAAGACTACTTAGAAAATCTTTCTGTTTATTTCTCCTTACTCTACATTCTTCAGTCTAACAAATACATGATTGATTTCAAAATCTGGGCATGATTTTCTATGTGAAAATAAAAGTCCAAAGGCCACAAGAATGTTTTCTATCTTGTGGACTTACTCCGTACCTTGAACAACTGGAAGCCTGTAAACATCCAAGCTTCTTTGCTATTTTTACATTCTGAACAATTAAAATGAACAGTTTATATAACATCTCATCTCTATAGCAATCTCTTTTAGTTTTTCATTTAATGAACAGAGTTAGATTATAAAAAACCCTGTTCCAAACACAAAATAAAAACCTTTCAAGGCTCACATGTTGCCAGCTGTGGATAAATCACAGATTGCTATACAGTAAATAGTAACCTGGACAAATAATTAGGCTCCTTACCGATCTTACAGAAAACTTCATCTGAACTAAAATACATCTGATTGTAATTTAAGGTACAGAACACTATCCCCATGAGATCTAACTCAGGCCTGCATCCAACTCCCTTTTCCTTGGAAAGGCAACATAAAAGTACTGAGATTGCAGATAGGAGAGCTTGCTTTTCAGATCCTGCAAAGTAAAGGCCAGGAACTCTCAAAGGCTACAGAGCTCTGTCTTCTGGGTTTCCTAAAAATCACTTCTGCCATTTAATTACATTCTTCCAAGATGATTGGGGTTTTTTTTGTTTGTTTGGATTTTTTTTGTTGATTGTTTGCTTTTTTAATATACATATTTTTGTTTAGATAACTATTTGACATTAAAACATCTAGAGATTGAGTTGTGTGTATGAGGACTCTTGTTAAAACTTTGCCAAGTATAACATTTCTTTACAAAACCAGTTTTAGCAATACAAAAAATAGGTTGTAGTAATACAATTCACACAACAGAATTAACAGAGTAGGAAAAAAAATGTATAAAATATGAATCAAACTGATTTGGGTTTAAAGAAATCTAATATTCCCCCCCCCCAATTATTCAAAGTTTTTCTCTATTTTTAGTGGAATTTCAATGACAGCTACAGCCTGTAGAGTTACAGGAATCCAGCTTCCTAAATTTGAATTAGAACTAGATAAGCCTCAGAGCACATTATTGCAGCAGTCTACAACTTCATACAGGAATGAACTCCACTAACAAACAGGTTTTCTTATATCTCACTGGGATTTACAACAAATTCACTCCATGGCTTCCTTAGAACCACAGAGTGCTTGCTCTTGCAGCTGCCACTGCTTTTGGTCCAGACAGATGTAGGCAAAGGAATACCTAAGCCAAATACTCCTACCTACTCGAAGAATTAACTGTTAGCCAACATCAGCCTTGAGTGTGTGAACAAGCCTATCTTCGTATCATGTCTTGGACTGAAGAAAAGGAGGCTGAGGGGAGACCTTACTACTCTCTCTCTACAACTGAAAGGACATTGTAGAGAGGTAGGTGCTGGTCTCTTCTCACAAGTAACTAGTGATAGAACAAGAGGGAATGGCCTCAAACTGCACCAAGGGAGGTTTAGACTGGACATCAGGAAAAAAAAAATTCACTGAAAGGAGATTGTCAGGCATTGGAACAGGCTGCCCAGGGAGGTGGTTGAGTCACCATCCCTAGATTTGTTTGAAAGCTCTATAGATGTGGTGCTTGGGGATATGGCTTAGTGGTGGACTTGGTAGAGTAGGTTTAATGGTTGGACTTGATCTTGAAGGTCTTTTCCCAACTAAATGATTCTGTGATTCTGTGATCAGTGGTATAAAGGTCTTTGTATTTCACTAGTAAAATGTTCCATTCCCACTAACGAAAAGGCCCCTCAGAGATATTCCATACCCACCTACAAACCTCAGTCTACTGCTGAGAGTTTTGGGAACCTTTTTACCTTCAAAACCCAAAGATACCTTAAAACAACTATGAGGAAAATATACGTGTAATCAAAGGATGAGACAATTAATATATAGGAATTCCAGTAGCCTAGGAAACCTACACTGCATATGAAATGAAAGTACTTTGTACATATCTATCTTTGTGAAAGAGCACTGTATATACAAGGTCATGCAACAACTCAGTAGTTCAGTCAAAGAAAGTGAAAGGCTGCAACATTGTACTAAGAAAACCTATTAAACTTTAAAGGCTATCAGACATACTAGCACCATGCAGTATTCCTTTGGTACACACTGATGGAGACTGAGTATACCAGATGCTACTGCTTCATGATATGTCACTATTTTCCGCTGCTCAAAATGTAATGAGTATTTTCTACACCAGGAGGAAGGTACCATTGAACCACAAGCCAGAGAGCAAGGCTGAACAAACTAATAATTTGGACTAGATGACCTCTAGAGGTCCCTTCCAGCCCAGCCATTTCTGTGTTTCTGTAATACGTACACCAGGAAACAGGATTATAGACTGAATTATTTGTGTGTATGTTTGTATGTATACATGCGCAAACCAACCACACTTTTCTGTAAGCAGTCCTTGTGTTTAAATACAGTCCTTCGCTGGATAGAAGTATTTTCCTTGTGGGACAATGAGAAACAGAGAGGAAGAAATAAAAGAAACAAACACATTTGTGTATTGCAGAAACATGGCCATAGGAAATACAGTAACTTGTTTGTAACTTAAGAGCTTTTAAATTTCAATATTAAGATGCACTTGATAGCAGTAGACAAAGTCAAGACAAGATAAATCATATTATTCTCATTTTTACAATATTCAGGAATTCTTTGAGGCACCTTGTACAATATGCTAGGATATTGTGAATATAAGATAGTCTCTTTCACTTAAGTTGTTTGGGTTTTTTATAGATGCATTACTGGAATGATTTGGTGCATCTATACACAAACTATTTGTCTTTGCAAGTCCTCTCTCTCATTTTTTATCACATGCAGATGCACAAGGTTTCTTCTGACCTACGCTAAGTTCATACAGTGCTAGCTATAGCAGATGCGAGGGCATCAAATTAATGGTGTCAAAAGTGTCAGCAGCACAGAATCAGAGAGTGTGGAAGGACCCCATGAAGCCAGAATAACTCTGGCTTTGGTGAAAGTAATCCTGTATAAGGTGTTCTGATCAAACTGAGAAGTCTTGCCATCATTTTTTCACAGGAAATAATGTGCTCACACCAATTTAGTCTGGACTACATACATGTAATGTTTGCACAGGGAAGATCGAGATGAATTATTTTATTTTTAAGCCAGTAAGTATTTCCTTAAAGCCAAAACTGAAGTCTATGACCTGGTGAACATTTAGACAAGTTCAGGCCAAGAGGTAAAAAATAAAAAAAAACAATTGCAATTTTTGGTTTATTATTGTTTAATACCAGAGAAGCAATGTTTGCATAAGAACATACAGAGATCATAAAAATTAGGATTGTTTTCAATCCTACTACCCATTAAAATGTATTTCCCCTCTCTTCTTTCAAGCTCTTCCTCTTTCCTTGTCACTCCCATTTGCAGAATGGGTTACATGAAAATAACTTCATCATATGAATGACAGGATTTTGAACCATGGTATTCTAAGCTGATTTTGAAATGCCATTTGGTATCAACGTAAAACCAATAAATTGCAAGTATGAATCAAAATATTTAACTTTCATAAACACATATACAACAGTCTGCTGCCATTTAAGATGAATTATATTCTGCCAACATGAAAGGAACACATCATTTAATCCAAAATTATTTTATAGCAAGCATTTACATAAAAATGCAATTATGACGACATCACACCCTCATCCATCTAAAAGGGTGAAATTTTCAGGCACATAGAAAGTTTGACAGTTACATAGTGACAGTCCTGATAAATACTGTGATTCAGTAAAGCCTTACAGAAATCATCTAACTTCAAGTACTCTGGCAGTTGCAGTAAAAAAGTGAGACTGCTAAGGTGCCAAAAGAAGTTGCTCTGTTAAATGACAGACATAATAAAGTTAGAGCTTTTGGACCTGGTTAAGTTTCCTATATTCTGTACACAAAGAGAATTTCAAGCCACACACGGGCAGAAAAGACTTCCCTCGGCTTCACTCTGCCATCAGTCTCATCTGCTGCATTCTAGCAAAAACATCAGGGTTCGGAAGGAGTGAACCTGCAACACACGGCAACTCTTGGGATGGAGAATGAACCACTAGGTAACTGCTCCAGACAGAAGAGCTTACACAAGGCTTCCAGCTGACCTTACAACAAGAAGAGACGGAAAGACTTTTGTCTTCTAGCCTTTGAATTGCACAGAGCACAGATTGGGTGCAGTCCATGTCCCACCCACTGTGAGACAAGGCAATGAAATCATCTTCCTTCAGAACAGGAACCAGAAGGAACCTTCTTGGAACATTAGAGCAAAAGCTCTTCATCTGCCTTAATACTTATGTGAGTGTAAAGTAACAGGGAACAATCTGAACGCTATCTTTAACACTGAAATATCCGAGCACAATACTTGGAATGTGCCACACTGTCATGTTAACAGACTTACTGACCCCTTACCTCTTCCTCTGAGTTTTGAGCATTTATACTTGCAACTTGTTCCTGCTTGCAATTATTTATTAAATTGTTTTCCTTACCAAGCTATGACAGAATAGTATCAAATGATAGAGACATTAAAATACTCACGATATGGGAAAAAACCTCCATAAATCATTAACAAAACTCCACAAATTAAATAAACAACATGACCTTTATTAATGAAGTGCTTTTCACTTTCTCTAGAAAGGACAAAAGCTCTATGTAACTATCAACTTGGGTAATGTTCAGTCTGTAAGTGAAATACTTGAATGTTATTTTAATCTATGTACCCATTTTTCATTTAATAGGTCATTTTGGAACTTAGAAAGTACCTACACAGTATCAATTGCATTTTGAAGCTATATTTTATCTTGTAATGATCAGCAAGTGGTTACTTAAGGAAACAAAACACACCGCTTTTCAACTAGTTCCTACTGGAGACAGTTGTTTTAAATCAGGAAGCAAGGACAGCAAGAATGGAACAATTTCTCTGAGTAATTGTTTTGGCTTGTTCCTGGATGCGTTGTTTATTTTTATGAAAGTATTGCTTTATAACTGGAAAATGACTAAGCTGTAAACTATTGTTTTATCATTCTGAGTGGACGGTGTTTCTGTTTTTGATAAAAGCCAAGTTTCAAACAGTTTTCAGTAACATAGGGAAAAACCTAACTGTCAGTAAATGTGCTTATATTGACCATGACATTTTCCTCTATGATAGTGCCAACATGTCAGAAGGAGAGGATTGCTTTCAGACTTGAACAGTTTCTTTGTTGCTGAAGTAAACTCTGATTGCTGCCATATTAGTATCTATCAGACTATAACAGTAGCAGAAAGCCTCCAATATTTGATATTATATGTTAAAAAAAAAGAGGCAGCATGTAATAGCCATTTCTTTTTAATCTTAAACAATTTGGATATATTTTTCAATTCTGACCACTACTGATTAAATTAAGCACTCTCCAGGAAGTTATTCCAAGCCACATGTGAGGCAAAATAATTGTGTGACTTTACTTACGAGATGTCTGCTTGCAGAGTGTATAGATGAGAACTTTAACAATGAGGTGGAGGTGTAAATACGGGTGTGAGAGAGCAGTAATATACCTAGTTTGATGCAGTGGAATGCCATGCTAAATGAAAAATTCTGCTATTTCCCAGGAAATTACAAAATTAGTTAAGCTCATTTTGGCAAGATGAATAAGATCTTAAGATGATGGTTTGACATAGCTCACCAAAGTCTGCCCCTCTGTGAGGAAGCAAAAAATGTCTATATTCCCTCTAAGTGCAGCAAACAGTTTTACATGTGTTTATTAAGCTCAGGGAGTGGAATGTCTATTTTTATTTACACTGAATTTATAACAAAATTTTGAAGGGAGTATTAAATATCACGTGGGAGACAGGAGCCTAGAGGCTTTATTACTTTGATTAGAAATTAAACCTTTTTTGCCTCTGTTTACCCACTTGCAAAATAGTTGTAATGATAAATACACCTCCATTGGCAGAACCAGTGGGAGGTTTAATTACTTAACATTACTGAAATGACTGAAATTCTGTGTTGAAAGGTATTACAAAGTACAGGGTATTACCATCAATAAAACATAAGCTGCAAATCAAACAAGCTATGATAAAGAGCAAGCCACTCTTCTCCTAGTATCCCCAAAACACTTTGCCACACTTTTTCTTCATTGAAAAGCAAATTAATCCTTACCAAGAAAACAATGTATCTTAAAATGTTTGTTGAAGTGTTGATGAAAGAAACTGTTTCTTTCACCTTTCATCCTCCTAAAATAATTATCAAAATTAGTTTTGCCTAACCCATCTATTGATATGAGGATAATGTTCTGTTTAGATCAAAAAGTAGACATACAAATTATTGTTTAATGAAACAATAACCAGAAGTCTAAAAATTGGTAATTACATTATTTATGATGTTTGGAGCAACAAGATCATTTATTTTCAATCTCAATTCCCACAATTTTTAGCACAATTCCAGGGTTCCTGTCCTGGCAAGCAAGCATTTTGGGAAGCATAGAATAAGGTATGGTTAATTTAGGCCCTTCATGATTGTGCAATATTTGCTTTTTTGTGTATGGCTAGTTACATTAATATAATTTGGCGTCTCATTAATTATGTAAACATCAACCATATGTTGAATTCATTCAAGTTTGGTGTGTACATAATATTTATGGTATATTAGTAAATTGAGAGAATCTATGTAACTACAAATGCAGAGAGAATTTCTAATTCTCTAGACAGTTAATCCTCAGAAAGCTCTACAAACATTTCAAACAGGCCTATTCCTTGCCTATTCAAATAGCCTTGAACAAGAAGAGAACAAATATGAGAATCTTTTAATTTAAATGTGATTGTATCAGCATAATGGTTTATTTAATAAATGCAGGTAAAACACTCAAAGACTGGAACAATGAATGATGACTGGTGTATTAGTAGACAATCATCACTGACTGACTGGATAGCAAAAGATCTTGTGAAAAAATGCAGATTATTTGACATGGCTGTGCAAAGTCCTATGGAGAACCATTCCAAGCTTGCATATCAGAACTGTTTACTTCAGCATTTGGTTTTTAGTATTCCATCGCCTGAAAATCATAAGAATTCTGCTGTGGACATCCAAGAGACTTTTTGGTTACATGACTACGCACACAAATACTGTTACTTTTGGAGTGGAGGGGGAAACTAATTTGAGCTTGTCCTGCTGTATTTATAAATATTATTTCCCCTGTTCACAAAAAAAGGGGAAAAAAAATCCTCAGTGACCTCTTGCTCTACACTAGTATATACTGCTACACCTATGCCCTCAAGTGTCAGGATTCCCAGGTGATGAAAAGGAATGTGAGTGTTACAGAATATAAACAAATAGAGGAATGAGTCCAATGCCATTAAAAATTACTCAACTCCAGCATGACTTGTATACCTTACAGATTTCCCTGTCAACAATGTGGCCATGCTATAAAAGGTTTCACCTAAATTCAGGTTACAAAACAGATATTATATTAAAACATAGGTATGGTTTTTCCTAAGCACACTCATACTGAAACACTTAAGCAGAATCTTTCTTCCCTGCCCCCAACTACCTTTGAGATCTTGTAAATTCTAAGAACATAGTGGCATGAGGATTAAATATTAATCGAAGTCATTACCATCATCGTTAGAACATATTTCAAGAGCCCCAAAGAAAGAACATTATTTCTCTAATAAAGATCATATCATCAGAAAGACTACACTGATACTGTAGCTTGATAGGTATGAAAAGAAATGATCAAGAGGTAACACAGAAGATTTCTGAAGCTTATTGCATGATTCAAATGCTAACTCATCCCTTAACTAAGTCTAAGTAAAGCAGAATCATCATGGGCAAAACAGAGCTCTGCATAGAGCCACAGAAGCATACTGTGTATTTACAAAATCTAACTTTGCTAAGGGGAAAAAACCCAAACAAACAAAAAACCAAACAAAACCAAACCACAACCCCCCCCCCAAACCAAACAAAAACAAAACCAAAAACAAACAAACAAAACAACACAAAAAAACAAGGAGGCAAACTCCATAAATTAAATGAGTGAAAATCTAGAGCAGCTCTAAAGTTTCAGCAGAGATATATGAACGCATTTTGTGTGCAACAGGGCTATCCCAAAGCACAACCAGTGCACCTCAAACTACCATTTCACAGGATGACTTACTCTTTGCATTACAGTAATGACAAGTTGTATGCAATAATAGGAATTATCCTATTTTCATATGAAGGTGTAAATATTAATAATACAATTACCCTTTCCCACTCCCCAAATAATATGCTAGTTGATTTTTAAATTGTAAGGATATGTAAGCTGTTTATGTAATTTAATGTATAAGCACCACTATGGCATAAAATTAAGTGCATAGTAAAATAAAATGCTTAGAACTAACAAGGTAATTAGCAAAAATAATAAAGGATTTATTTCTTCAAATTTCTAGCTTATCAAGTTTAAAGGTATGTTAACATTTCCTTTTAAATACCACCCTTCTTACAACTCTAGCCCCAGAACCACAATTCAAAAAAAAAAACAACCCAAAACCCTACTTTCACAGCAAATATAACACTTATTATGAACATGCAATTAGGTCCTAATCACTTGGATTAATTACCAGATCAGGGTTTATAATAAAACATTTATTGCTCACACTTCCACACATTAAAATTAATTATTTAAAAGAGCATTAATATTATTGCTTGGCCTTTTAATTTTCATTACATAAAGACTGTCACATTACTTTGTTTCTGAACATACAAGGAAATGAGGGTGAGGACCTATGCTAATTCTAATAATTATTAAGAAATGCAGTTGAAATGTGGATACAGTTGCTAAACTCTAAATAAAGATATTTTTCACTTAATTTGGGTAATAATTGTCTGCACAACACTTTGAATACTATGAGCTATGTAAGTGCTTATCATTAATTATTATAGTCTGAATGAGTACGTACTTAATACGCAAAGGTAGAGGTGAACACCCCTAGCTATTAGCTTTTTAGAGCCATGTAATACTTACGTGAATTTCCTGTTTCTAATGAACTCATGAGCTCACACCTCAGAAACTCACTTTTAATACCAGGAACATTACAGTAACCTGGGGAGCGGTGTTGGCCTTTCACTCCCAGATCTTATAACCTGAGGGGAAGCTTCTCTGCTAAGACACTATTTTCTGTAATGTTGTATTATTGTGGGAGCAGCAGGTTTCGGTAGGGGCTTCAACTTGCACTGCTATGCAAGATTCTTGAATACTGGACGTAAGTTTTCATTTTCTACTGAATATTTTCTGTATCTCTAAATTTGAAAATGACTCCACTCCTATCAAATTGTTTGCCCACCTTGACAGTAGATCAGACTACAGATACAGGAAATACAACTAAACAAACATATTTGTCCATTCCATTAAAACATGTAATATTTTAGAAACAGTTTCAGATCAAGAAAAGATTAAGTTAGGTTTAAGTTAGGTTGTCAGCCTACAGCAGAGAACTAAGGAAACCCCTGAAACTTAGTGAGCAAATACCTATTTGTTCCCTATGAATGTGTGCTCTGTGACAACACCCCTCCAGCCACTGCAGAAGTACAACATACCCATGCAGCCTCTCTATCTTCAAAAGTATCCAAGTTCAATGGGGTACAGGTCCCTTCTCTAAGGGGGTACGTAGTACTAAATGTTAACATGATGTACAGCTTTTGATAGGAACACTTCCAAATCACAGAGACATTCCATTAAAAATACTAGTGTCTAGCAACACAGAATTCGGGAATTCTTGAATGAGGCTGCTCACAAATACATACCATGATGCAATTTCTGATGGTAGGATTACACGCTACTGATTTTAAAAATACTGTGTAGTGTTGTACCTTTTTTTTCTGCAACAATAGAAACATATAGCCTGTATTTTCTACTTAGTGTATGACAGACAAAGGGATTTCATAAACTGTGATGTAAATAAGAATTCATAGTTCCAAATCAATTTACAGATTAAGAACACAAAAGCAGAATACAAACAACAATAAAGAAAATTACCGATAACTGGTAATTAGTAACTTCTCTGGAGTCACTTAAGCCTCCAAAGTTGGTTTTTTTTTTCTTTATGGAAACAAAGTTACACTCAAGGAGGTGTTTCCAACATGGCAATTCTAGTTTTGCAAGATTGGCCTAACCCCCTGAACCGACATGTCTCCTATTTTTAGTGCCCCATTTAGCACTGGCCAAATCTTCTGGTTTGATTACATTTGCTTATTCTTGAAATGTTGAAGTGTACATGAAGGGAAAAAGAAAAAATTTATATGAGTTAACGTTCTCAAAAAATTGTATTTGAAGTTACATAATTCAAACAAGCTGGTTTTGAAATTCACATGAGTTTTATGATGTATGAAGAAATTTTATGTGGAAAAAGAATTTTCAAAGTAGGGGTCAAATACTGGAATATCTCTAGAAATATTCAAAATGACTGAACATAAAGCAACTGTGTAAACTTCAAATTTGCTTTAACAAACCTCTTGTGTCCCATTCTAACCTGAACTATTCAAGAAGTTTGTGAGGTACTAGATCTGTGAGCATTTGAAAAATATGGACAAAAGTGTGGGGGACAAAGCATACAGCCTCCAATGTTCTATCAGCTTCTAAAAGAATGTGGGTGCAGAGCATCCCAAATACTGCATACACCTCTAAGTCATGTAAGAAATTAGCTATTTTACCCTGAAACAAACACCACAAAAGGTATAAACTTTGCAATGATCAATATAAATGCATGAGGAGTAGAATAACACCTCTGAGGTTAAGGTCCTCCTACAGTCCTTCAACTTCAAATGGAGATGCCCTGAATTCCAAACTACAAAATCAAATGAGATTTAAATAATGCCTATAGTCCTCCATGTACACACTCCTTTGGACAAGAATGAGCTTTGCTAAAAGAATATTAATTATGAAAAAATCTTCCCTGCTCTTTTTTTGCCCTTCACTTGAGCCTCTGTCCATTCAATTTGTGTCCATGAAAAAAAGAGTAAGAAAAATAGATACCAAAGCTATCATAATGTATTTAACAGTGCTAACGTGTGTGCTAATTTATACACTATAATCACGATTTTCTAGATTAGAACCTCAATTAATAACTCTGGCATATTGGACACGTATAAGTAAAGAGAAATGAAAAAGCATTAAAATCAGCATTTAGGCTTGGTTTTTAGTACTTTTATAAGAAAATGAAGTTGGGATCTCTCAAAATCACCTCCTCAGTTCTGAAAGTTTAAATCAACTCCTTATGCTAAATAAATATTATTTCTACTTTTTAAACAGCCAAACTGGGACATTTTGAAAATGTATAATAAATAACCTCATCTCAGGAATGAAAATTATTGGTTCATGTTGAAGTAAAATGCAGCATGCTTTCCTCAAAGCAAACATGGAAGTTCTCTGTCTCAAGTTTTTGATGCATTTCTATGTGTTTGTATCAATGACAAACCTTCACTTATAGGAAAGCTGAATGATTCGGTATTTAATGCAGCTTGTTCTCTCTTCAAAAAGGCTGGCTATGGGAAATCAAGGATTTTCCCTTTACTCCTGTCCCTGCAATGCCTCCTCATCAATATCTATGGTCCAACCCTGTCAGGAGTCTAGTAAGAAACTAAACACTATCAGTGTGGTATCAAATACTTCAACAAGTAACAGGAAAAGAAGGCAATGATGGTGCCTCCAAAGCAGAGTTCAGAAGCCAGGGATAAATGTTTTACATTTCTTCAAGCTTCTGATACTTAAGAGTTCTAATTTTCGTCAGGAAGGGCAGTGGAAACACATATGAGCTATCTTTACAAAACTTTCCCTGGAGAGCAATATCTATACTTAGAACATCTTCTGCAGAACAACAACAACAAAAAAAAGCTTAAGAAGCTCTTTTCTGAAACAGATGTGTGAATACTGCTATAAATCACAAGACAACATATTCCCCTCTCGAATAGTCACATTTATCCATAGTAATAATCAAAGGGTTAAGTAGTTGCTAATGACACAAACAACAAAAAAAATTTCCTGACAAGATTCCACCCTCATTCCAATCTCTACCAAGGCGTCAAATGTAATTATAAATTTTCACCCAAGACGTCAGATTCTTATGCTAATCTTTGCACAATCTGACATTGCCATTCTTCAATTTTTATAGATGTGAGCAGTTATCACTTTGTTTGTATGTCACCACAGACAACATAATCAATAGTTTTCATATCTTTCTGTTCATACTTTTTGTTAAAATGAATTTTGTGAGTGCTGCTTACTTTTGTTCCACTATGAAACTTGTTACTGCTTGAATAGAGAGTACTTAATCTCAACAATAAACATTATAATGTATGATAAAGCAGTCAGGGTAAAAAAAAAAAAAAAAGGTTCAACAATTTCTTCCAGTCCCCATTTTAACATACTCTGTCCTTATCAAATTAATATCTTACAACAGTGAGATGAAAGCAACACAATGGATGGCTTTGTTCAATTTAGATGTACTAATCTGAAGCACAAACTGCCTTTCACTCCTTTTCCTTTTTGTGCCATTTCTGTAGTAAGAAAATCTTCCTCCGTGAAACTCAGTATATGAAACACACCAAAATTTCTAACTGGAAACAAGTGGTTTATAAAATACCACCTGTCCTCAACAGTAATATAAACAGAACCCACAAACAACTGGATTGCTTGTTTATTGTTTTTATACCCAAATATCCACCAGGCAGGATGGAGAGGTATTCTTTCTGACCTGTCACTCAGGTGACAGTATCATGTGGGCACGTTCATCTCTTTCTGCAGTTATACAGCAAAACTCCTCCAGCTCTGAGAACAATCGGCACAGTGGCTCTGTCCAGGAAACCAACACCAATGGATTTTCATAAAAGTTGAAAGTGACGCTTGTTGAAAAACTGTTTATTGTAGCATAGTGGCTCCTGTGAAGGTAAACTTGATTCTTATTGTGCCTACGCAAATACCTATTCTCTATGGATGCTATGAAGCACCAAGACTTAAAATAAATAAATAAAAATTAAAAAAAATTACTGTCACCAGGGCACAAAACTGAAATGTAAAGAGGAAAATAAATTTCTCACTGGCATAGGCTTTACATTACTTTCTATAAATGAACACCACTGTGCCAACAGTGAAACTGATCCTGATTTTGTAGTGTTTGCTAAACTTGTGTTTAGAAATTGACTTTCTTGACATGTAGTCTGATGCCTTGTCTAGAAGCAGAGAAATTACATGACTCCTGCTTGAATGAGAGCCTCATGTCTGTGAAACTATGCACTTAACTTTGTAAATCCAACAGTACTGACATCTAATCTAATGCCCATCTGTAACTTCTGAGTACTAATACTATGGCATGGTTCAGATTGCTGGAAAAGCAGAGTTCAGAGAATGAGTTGCAGTATAGCAGTACTTCAGGATGCGTGTAAGAAACAGAGGCAGTTGTGCCTCTTGACCCTATTTACTCCTGACAAATTGAATTCAGATGCACAGGAGTTGCAGAAGTCTTTCTGGCATCTACTATCCACAATGATAATTCTTATATCTCATGTGCCCTGCCATATTCCTGTCCACTCTAATCTCAGCGCAAAGGAACTTTAGAATATTCACTCTGAATAACAGTGCTTGGAAAATATTCGACAATTTCAAGACTGTATGATACATTTTAGAATTTAGGTATTTAATAGAACTGATGACTAGCAATTTTCCACAATTACCATCATAATCATTCTATGTTCTGAGAAGAGGATACAGATGACAAGGATCTGTTTGAAAAATTAAACTTTTATAAAACATCTTCTGAATGTCTGGCATTTTGATACAGCAATACTTTATCTGTATTTTTCAGACTGCCTGTTAGAATTTTTTCTTTGCCTTGGATATTGTTCTTATGGTAGAAGAGTCTGTTCCGAGGAGATTTGTACCTTGATTTTACTACAGTGAATTATGTATCTATTCAGAGATTGTGCTCTCCCAAATGAACATCCAAGCCTGTTAAAACAGTCTGCCAACATACTGTGAAGATCTGGGAAATGGCACACCCTCACAAATGCCAGATGTAATTCTGCCCACAAGAAAAGTCAGATGGATTCCTCCAATAAATTCCTACTTCTTCTGCCTGCCTTTTGGTTGATATATGATACCACTGCAGATGTATCCAATTTTATTAAAATTTGTCTCCTCAGCTTCACTCTGAAAGGAGAAATTTGAAATTTGAGTTTGTGCACGTTTTCTGATAAGTTGTTCTTAGGCTAAAACCCAAGCATTGAGTTTCATTTAATTTACTTCAGCAAGGTCCATATCTGGTCAATCTTCTTTGTTTTTGATTGTAAAAGACAATTATATTTCACTAAAAATGCTTGGATATTTGGGCTCCTATTTCAGTAAATTTTTCAGCTAGCACTGAAACTGGAATTACTATGTCCACTTCAGCTGAGTTTGAAAACCATTGTGACTAGCAGAGGAGTTCAAACACCAAAACCTCCCACGGGAGTGCATGCAAAAGACAAAGATCCCATCACATCTAGGTCTTCAAATCCTAGAAGAAAATTTCCTGAAGAACTAAATTGTAAGAATATCATTCTTTAGTGTTTATAACCTTGTATTAAAAGCCTTTCCTAAATGAGTGGCTAATAATGTATTTAAACTACAGACATACTGGTAAATCTGTACTTAAAGGTATCAGTTTATTCCTTCATTCCAAAGACATGCCTCATGTTAAAACGTACATAGGAAACTCATACAGTTGAAGGCCAACACAGTTGTCTGTGGTCTTTGCTGAACTTGGTACTAATAAAATTCTGAACTATTCTGAAAAACACATGTCCCAAGAATCATCACACAGTAGAAAAGTACTACTAGAATGTTTAAAATAAAAGTAGCAATTCTAAGTAATTTTTCAAAAGATTCTGATAGAATATTTACTATGAAATTAAGTATGATAATTTACAAGTAGTTGCATGCACTGAGAGAACGACTGCAGTTGCTACACATTCAAGATTTTCCTAAGGGGACATACAACAGAGTCTACCTCAAAGTTTTGTTAATTGGGAAATATTAAGACTTGACATGGAGCTAATATTAAACAATTTTGCACTGAATTACTGAGACATTTAAAGACAAATGAAATAACTCCATATAAATAAATCCATGAAACAAAATACAGGTATCCAAAGCTGCTGTCTGCTCTGGACTGTTTCACACACAGAAACTAAGCTTCTAATTGAAGTTGTCTTTGTGTAGTATCACTACCTTGTAGAAAAGAGGGTGTTTTGTTTCTAAAAATTACTTTTTTGGCATTATGCCCAAAGTACATAGGATTCTGAAGATAATGCCCAACAGTCATGCTCCCGCTCCCAGTCATTCATTTTGTTACTAGCGTTCGCAGAGACTGGTGTTCTAGAACAACCTTTATGGTCAGTTTCTGTATTCCATTTTCTTGCCTCTTAACAGAGGATATTACAGTTCAATTCTACTCACATTTAAGGAAGTATAGAGTGTTAAAGTTAGTGATGCTCTTTGGGAGATACTTTTCTGCTTGGAGATAGAGAAGGGAAAAATATTGTGTGAGAAACAGGGAGACAAATTTTAACACAAGTGTGAAAATGAATTGGGTTAACTATTTTTGTCACTGTGGTGTCACAGCTGGCCCTGTGATAGATGAGTCTTAGTCTGCATATAAAATGAATATAGACTAAAAACTTTATTAATAGGAAGTATTAATTGCTTCAAGATGATAACATACCTTGGATCTAAATCAGATGCTGCTCAAGGGCACACTGGGGATAACTAACATTATATAAGAACAATGCGGTAAAGATGCTATACATTTCAGTTCTTGCACAAAAGTATCTAAAAGCATACTAGGGCTTCCTGTAGACACAGAAAACCTCTAAAAGGAGCCTTTAAAGTTGGTAAAATCAGCAAATATAATCTATCCACTTTCTTTTGACCTTTAAACCTGACCTGAAAAAAAGTGTTCAGCAACATAAATTTGATCTCTAAAGGCCTGCTGCAGATCTCATTTTCTGCTGTTTTTCCATTAGGCATTTATGGGACTTGCTGGTGTTACAGGGGACTAGTAAAATGTCGAAGTAATCCTGCAGTTCCTGTGTATGAATTCAGCTTTTCCCTATGAGATGATAACATCTTTTTTTCCCCTGCCAAGGCTTTTTCAGATACTGGAGTATAACACTAATACCATAGGTGTGATGTTATTTTTTTTTTTTTATTTGGTAACATTAACCAGATCTAGCAGTTCAAGTGTTGAAACAAAAGAATTCATTTCTGAGCCAATAAGGTGGCTTGGTGCACATCTGCACTAATTGAAATCACAGCATGGTTTTTCAGGATAGGAATTGTATCCAAAGCATACAGAGGATTTGAAGATCTTGCTTGTGTGTTTGCACATTCTCTGAAGTGCAGAGGAAACCAGCTGCTTCCATTTATGAACTGTGCTGATACACGTGCCTCAATGTACCAATGACATAATGAGCAACTTAGCAAGCTAAAGATTTGCCAACTGTTTTGAAAAGGAAAGGATGGGTACAGAAGACAATAGAATTTATGATAAATATATCTAATTTTCAAGTAGTATATTCTATCATTTATGCTATAATTCATGAGGATTAGAGTTACATGACAAAAATATGATAAAAATAACAGGTTATGACATCATCCTGTACTTCCATCCCTTGATAATGGCCCTTGATTCTTTCAAAGTTTCCCTCTCCTATCTTTCTAGCTGTTGCACTGCTTTTCCATAATACGGCCACCAACTTCCAGCCCAAATTCACTTTCCATTCCTTTTATGCTACAGTAAATCTTTGATGAAAGTTTGCATGACCAAGGCATTATCAGTCTCTAAAAAATTCTTCCCAGCTCTGCAAACTTAAGTATCTGTTTTCATTAATCATCTTATAGTAAACATGACCACATTGTTCTTCCTGAACTTTCTCTTGACTTTCTGATAACTTTTCCCTTTTTTCCCTTATCTAAAAACTCCTTCAGCACATCTTTTGAAAGATCCTCCTCAATGTTACTAAACATGGTTCTACAGGTTAGTTTAAGACAACTTTATGCCACCTCCTCTTCAGGCTTTCATATCAATCTTGAATCAGATTATCTGTGAGCATTCACCACTTGTTACTTCACATCTGAATGAGTCAACTATCTGCTTTTATCCCATTCTGGCCCATGAGCAGCTGAAGTGCTTCCCATAAGCCTCTCCTTTTCCACTATAACATGCACTGGGGATTCTGAGATACTCAGGCCAACATCACTACCATGTTCTTATTTGTGTGCTTTCCCTACTGCACACACTACATCAGTAAATATTTCTCTGAGTGGCACCCCAATCAGGCTTGGATCTGTCATTAAGGACCGAAAGCACTAAATAGAATGAAAAAAAGATAAAGTTAAGTTTGTGTCACAGGTTATGGAGAAGATTCCAAGCACAGAGAAGAGAGAGAGAAGGGGTTTGGTTATGTTTTACTTCATGCAGACTCACACAATACTCTCCAGTGTCAGTCCTGTCCACAATCTGCAACTGTGGTAAAACAACAGAATAAATAGAGAGGGGATAGTTCTAATTCTTTTGTTAAGCAGCAAAAATAAATCAATCATTATTGATTGATAATTTGACCCTGGAAAATCATAAATGCATATCCATTCAACAATTAAATACTGCACAGAAGAGGGTTATATAAGAATGGCAATTACGATCCTGACATTCTTACAAGAGAAGTACAATTTGGTTCAATCAGTGACTGAATTTCAGTATCAACGTAAGAAAATTAAGACTGCAGCCACATACAATCATAAGCGTTCCTTTGAATAAAAGTTCATGTAATTAAAGGTGCTAGTTTCCACATCAAATTCCACTTTGGATGCGGTTAAATTCCAGCTTGGTTAAGTATTTCCTGTCTATTTAATTTAATCCTGTAGATCCAGCTGCACATAGTTATTTCCACACTTCCTGTCCTAAACTATCACATCGTGCCGTTGTGAGTCATTGAGAAGCTTCATTCTTTTTGATTCTTTATATGATGTATCAATTACGTCATCTAGAAAGTGCTTTAAGACCGTCTGAGAGGTTAACAGACATGTCAGGTTATATCCCTAACAAATAACATGTAGTACAAAATTTAAAACCCCCCAACTTTTAAAAGGTAATATAAGTCAACTAAGAATCAGCAGATTTTGGCAAATTATGCAGAGTCCAATAAAAAATAAAAGCCAAATAAAAATTTATCCCAGAACACTGTTTTCAGAAAAGTTACTCCAATTTCCTCATAAATAGGCTGCAGTTTCTATGGTGGCATTAGAAATTTAAAAATAAAATAAAATACAAAGCAAGGAGATGTAGAAGTAATTATACCAAACCAAAAAATGATAAATGTATTTTTCTATATTTCCTCTCTTTCACTTCTTTGCATTAAGTAAAAAGTAGGCGACAAGACCAGAAGTATGCCCTGTCAGTCACCCAGTAATACCCTAGAACTCTAACAGCTCACAAAGAACCAGAGAAACTGACTCCTCAAGTAACACCTGGTCTAAAAGCCTTAAGAGCATTTAAAAATAGTGATCAATATATAAACCTGAACCATATATCATCCCCAAAGGGAACAAAGTCACTTTTCTTCCACAGTCACGGGTAGAAATATAAATCCTTGACTGTCAAAGGACTTCTTGCCTGCTTCCAGAGTTGGAAGCCTAGAGTGTTGCTATTTACATTTTTTTTAATTTGGGATTCAGTCAAAAAATCCAGTATCAATTGTTCATGTTTTTCTTCAATTCCCTCAGTCATGACAACTAAGACCTCTGTGAACTGAACTCAGAAAACAGGGTTCTTTGACAAGTAGAATACCACAGGTCTTCCTTTTGTTCAAGCCAGTACGGAAGTTTAGGCCAGCAGTGTAGGAAAAGCATGTTCACTCTTGTACTGAAGCTGCATCTTCTGAGCCTCTGTGTTATAACTGTGACTGGATGGACACACAAGAGCTCAACTAATAATGATTCAAATTCAGCAAAGAAAAAAATAATCTCTTGACTGTACTGTATGGATGAGTAAACTCTGTCCTGGTTTGAGTTAGAGCAGAACTAATTCTGTTCAGTAATTTTACTTTTTAGCTTAGTCTCTTTGCCATGAGGGTGGTGGAGCACTGGAACAGGTTGCCCAGGGAGGTAGTTGAGGCCCCATCCCTGGAGACATTCAAGGTGAGGCTCAGTGAGGCTCTGAGCAACCTGCTCTAGTTGAAGATGTCCCTGCTCTTAGCAAGGGGGGTTGGACCAGATGACCTCTAGAGGTCCCTTCCAACTCAGACATTTTTATGATTCTGTGTAACTGCACTGTCTGAAGTTAACAGCGCATCTCTGCAGACAGTATCTGCTTCTAGCAGTGATGAAACTTGGTGCTTATAGTTACTAAGGACTGGTGTTAAGAAAGGCTCTTCCTTATACTTGCTTCTGTAAAGACCAAGGTCACTGCTAAATCTTGTGCACCACATTGAGGGTGCAGAAAGTGAAAGTCCACACCCACAGGAAGTAGCGGCCAGGACAGGTGACCCTAAACTGACCAGTGATGTATTCCATCCCATATATGTCATACTCAGTAAAAAGCTGAGGGATCACAAGGGTCAAGCCTCTTCTTCACTGACCAGCATCCAAGGAGGACTCCATCTGTTCTGCCTTAGGCCCAAAACTGTATGTTACTGAATCCAGTTCCTGCCTGTTGCCAAGTCCACCCTGGGAATTCCCCCGTGCCTGCCCACAGCATCAGTGGTGATGTAATTGCCACTGTGTGTGTGTGCTGGGTTTGATATTAGTTTAATAAAAATTTCATTTTATTGTTACTATTTTCATATAAGCTGCTTTTAGTTTTCTTTTCCAATCCTACGTCCCTCTCCCTTATTCACTTTCTCTTCCCCTCTAGGAAAGGAGAGGGGTTAATAGACAACATCTGTCATTTTACTAGTGGCTGGCCCAGCCATAGCTCTGGACACTGCTGTATCTGCAGCAATCAACTGCCACAATTTCCCCCTTTCCAAAGGCTGTCAGAGACCTTACAGTGAAGCCCTCTGTGTACATCATCTCTAGCCACACAACCTGCCAATTGGCACATGGTTCCTGTGGGGAAGTGAAAATGATATGTATAACTTCAGCAGAATGCTTCCACCTGACACTGACTGTTTATGAAAAGGAATAAACTCTTCTTAGTATATATACAACCAATTATTAATTTAGCTCTAGTTAAGACAAGCCCCTGGACATTGCCATAAGAATTGTGAATGAAAGTTTTCTATACACAAAGACTACTTGGTAGCTACCTCTTTTCCTTGTTAACCAACAGATAGGAACAGTCAAATTATTATTAGTAGAAGTAATTTCATGATACAAAATTTACACAAGGTCCATCTACACAGCACTGCTATTTTCTCAAGAGGCCTAGTTTTTTTAATTTGACATTGTTAGCCAACCTAGATTTGATCATTCAAATGGATTTGAACCATATTTCTGTTCTTAAACAAGTTGGTGCTCACTGTGTCTCAAAACCAAGATAAACACAGATGATGATCACATGCTGCCTATGATACCATGTTTCACAAGGCACCGAAGTGACTGACCCGTTTTCTACCAGTACCAGGAACAGCACTTTGGTAAGAAAAAGTGCATTTATGCTATAGAGCATTTAAAGTCTGCAAGCCTTGTTATAATTCCTTCAGCATGTTTCAGAATAATGACCCACAATAATGAAAGAGCTACTGGTTTACAGCGCAGATCAATGCTTATATGCAGTGAACAGCTTCCCTTTATAAAAACTACAAGTTACTCTAGAGAAATGGTAACAGCAAACTAAGTAAATGGAATTTCTCTTTCATTTACTCTTCTATAGACCACAGTACTTGATTACCAATAAAGTTTTTCTGTTGTCGAGTGAGGAGAAATAAGAGAGCTTAACATCAAAAGATGTAAACATGTAAATACATGCAAATGAATCCATGAATGTAAAAAAAAACAAACCAAAAGATTGGACACATAGAGACACAAATAGGGAGACACCAGTTAAACTATTTTCACATTCAATCTCTAATCACTCTTACAGTAACATACACATAATGTTTTTCACCAGTCTAACTTGAAATAAAGTTTTCTTTATTCTTTCTAAATGTATTTGCTGATGTAGGGAAACATGACCAAACAATGAGTCTCCATTTAGCAGTGGAAACACACAAATGCTATTTGCCTTTTTATTAAAATAACATGTGAAAGATGTATTACAGATTGAACTTCCTTTTGGAAACTTTAGCTGTCCTGGGAGACAACACAGCCTATAGTATTTCTTACTAAGAATATCCATAATAGTTTTGGAAAGAACTTAAAATAAAATCTAAAATATGCATTAAAAATAAGGGGAGTTTTGTGAGTTTTTTTCCCTGTCTTTTCTTTTTGACCTCTAAAATGCCATTTTTAACGTTTCAATATTTAATTCAATCCAGTTAGTATTTTCACCCTTTGCCTTGTAGAACTTAGGAGGAAAAAAAGGTTGAAAAGTTAAAGAAAGGGGGAATTTATCTAATTAAAATGAAATCTTTTAATGATGTTATGAAACCACTCAGAGCAATGTTTTAGATTTGCTCCTGCTGTTGTTTGAAGCTGTGGTGTTAAAAATGCCCTGGTTAGAGTTACAGACTGTTCTAAAAAACTGTGAGGAATTTACGTAGGATTTAAAACAGACACATGCTTTTAAAGTCGAGAACCTTCAAATACTACAGCTAATCCACACAATAATTCAACAACCAACCCATGCTCAAATTCCTAACAGATACCATATGCAACCTGTAATAAAAACTGCATCAAGGTATTTCAAGCAATGGGATAATTCCATTTTGCACTTAAGAGCCCTATCTACTTTTCATTAACAAACTATTATAAGGTGCATGAAAACTATTTCTCTATTTTGCATACAATGCTTATACTGAAATGTATCCTGAAGATATTGTGCTGTCTAAAGAAATTGAGTTATTAATAAAATGCATCATAAAACTAGTTATTGCTTATCTAAATATACTTGACAACCATATATCACAATGATATTTTCTGCCTTTGCCTTTTCTGTAACTGTGACAAAAAGAAGATAAAGTTACCCATCCGGTTCAGAAATAGCATAGGTATACGTTAAAAAGCAAGAAAAGCAACAGCCAGAGTTCAATGTCATATATCTTGTAATGGAGAATTGTGCTTTGACAATATAGGAACAAAATGTAAGGATACACTGAATTCAATGGTTTAGCCTTTACATTTTTCTATCCACTTTTTTATTCTAATATCCCCTTTTTCAACATCCTTGTCTTCCCTGAGGATTACACATCTTCTGGATTTGGACTTTCAGGAATAACTGTGGTAATAAAGCTGGACCCAAATTCTTCCTATGTTAAAAGAATGTACTTCATACAAATATCAGGATGTAATTCCTCTTTTGACAGTCTCTTTGGTTAAGTAACATATTTAGTTGGCTAAATAATTAGGCCATTGCTAAATGTGAAGATTTTTCAAATGTTAATCTAATTAGCCTAAGTAAAGCAGGTATTTCATGGGAAATTATTTTTTTGCCTTCAAGGACATGATTCTACACTCAGTGAAATTATGTCACCTTATTAACACTCAGCTTGTTTAGTACAGGTCCTGTATGATTTGCTCTTGTCCTCTGTTCCAAATTACAGATTCAGTAGCTCCTGAATACTATTTACAAAGATTCTCATAATTTGTATTAAAATGCTTGACGTGGTAAGAAGCAAAAGTTTGACAGTTCAATAAGCCATCCTATTGCATTGAATGAAAATTGTCTTCAAATGAATTAATTTTTTAATATCATGATGGGAAGACGATGCTCTTGAGTGAAGAGATTCAACTTCAGATCAATGAAGTCCACAACTGCTGAGAGACACAAGCTATCAGGATACCACAGAAGAAAGATTTATTTTTTTTCCTTCACTCATTTCCATAAGTATTTATGGAATATCTGACCACTGGCAGATATAGGGTATTTGGCTAGAAGAATTTTTGCCCTGATCTACTATGATAGAATTTGTTTTAGAGATAGGAACAGTTTGAAAGATTTCAGTGTAACCTTGGGCACAGTAGCCTTTTACCCTCTGAATGGATTATAATTCAATGCAGTCTATCTATTTAATAAACACAGCATGCACTAAACAAAGTATTTAAACCCTTCCATAAAATGCCAAGATCTTAGCAGTAATTCCTAAAAGGAAAATAACAAGATCACAATACAACTCCATATAGCAAAAAAAATCTCATATTGTTGAGGTAATCCTAATATTTTTCAACAGCATAGATTCCCACTCATGAGTGCATGGGAAAAAAGCAAGGAAACAAAATAAGTAAACAAACCACATGACAAAACCCAATTTATTCTGATTAAATCACCTCATTCTGCAGCCTGAATTTTGGGTGTTCGCTATTTCTACTTCTGACCTGACACACTGAATAATTCACAAAGCTTTTTTGGACTGTAGAGTATCTCCTCTGTACTAACACTTGTACAAACTTCAGTAACTTAATTAGCGTTCATGGAGTGGAAGCATGATCAGTCTATCTTGACAAGTCTGGTGTTTGCACCTGATATACCCCAGACAAATTATTTGGCACATAATACTGTACTTTAGCTGTGACTTCTTTCCAATGAGTTTGCTGCTTTCAGGTTTGCATTAATCCATTCTGAAATGGTGAATACAACTATGAACAAGAAAGCACGGTAAGCCACCATAAACTGATCTGGACATACTTCTGTTTGATACAGTTAAAAAGATTCATTTAGATTTATAGTATTTTGATAAGTCTTTTGTCAGCAGATGGATGCTTATGATTTGGGACAACTAGCTACATGAAAAGTAAAAAAATCAGAAGTTGGGAAAGGTATGTTAGTTCAGTGCTGAGCCTAAGTTAGTTATTAAGTGCCTCTCCGCTAAAAGGTACATTAAGACAGGCTCAGCACTGTATAGAATATGGCCTTTGGACACATTAGAATGTGGCATAATAAACTTGCATCTGCTTGGAGTACAAAGAGTGAACGTGTGTCTGCTTACTCAGGCAGATATTCCTTTTGTTCGCTGCAGATTATAGATAATGGACAATAATTGGTAGTTCTCTAGTGCACATTTTGCATTTTTCACTATTATGCACTCAGCTTCCCCACCCCTTAGCACTCTCCACAATCAAAGAATCTTCCTCAAGTTGCAGAATGCAAAGCTTCCAAGATGAGGAAAGCCTCCATCAAAACCATCCCACATAATCTTGATTCTGTTCTTTTTGCATATTCAATATTACCATCATTATCACATGCCAAAGCATTCTGAGAAAGCTGTGTGAAACAACCACTTACTTCACAGGATCACTTTCTAATTTACTGCAGAAAATTAAGCAGGGTGGGGAATTTTGTACGTTTACTGTTGTGATTTTTGGGTATAAAATTCAAATAACTTTTGCATAATTTCAAACATCATCAACTACAGTTAATTTACTTTTATGAATGTCATTATTCCCTTTATCAAATATATCAATTCTATTAAATCCTGAAGCTGTCTGGAATCTAATCACATGCTCATCTTTCAGAAAAAAAAAAAAAAATCCACCATTTTCTGTCACTCATGCATCATTAGAATGTTTAAAGAATTCTTAGTGGTCTTTTAAAACTAAACAATTCTATGACTCTATGAACATGAGGATGCACTTCGGCTCCACAGACAATTTTTAATGTATTTTCACCATGGAAGTTAATCTCCATTGTTCTGCATCTCATTGACAACTTATTTACCCGTGTAACATCTACAAGAAGTTCAAAGTAAATATCCTCACCATTCACTCAAAAATGACAGAACGTGTCTTTTCTGCATTTTCTCATGTTCCACAAAGGGATGTTGAGGTTCCAGCTCAGTGACCATTACTTTCTTGCTTTCCCCCCCATAAATCCCTTTGTCTTTCCGAGCAAACTAGATTCCTTACCTAGATGTCAAAAGAAGTTACATAACTCCCTTTTTGCATGAGACCATACAATGAGGTAATCTCTTATTCCGAACTCAGCTGACACTACTTGAAGATCAATATAAACAGCAAAAGACACCATGAAAGTGCAGAACCTTTCTGATTTTTCTAATATTTAAAGACAGCACCCCTTTATATATGGTCTTTTATATAGATTTAAAAACTTCTAAGCCTCTGTATAAAGCTTTCTAGATTAAATAATACAGTTGTAATACCCGTAAATCCTAAAAAAACCCTCTCCAAACAAAAATTATTAAAATCAAAATGCACAAATCAACCCCCACGCCAACACTGGATTCCTTTCATATCTTAAATGACATAAATGTATTTAGAAAGTTTCTGCAACTATTGTTAAAATTCATCAAGCTTCAATATCTTTCTATTAAAAGAAAATTAATGACTTTTCAAAGTCCAAAATAGAATTTAAAAAATCTTATTATTACAAATTAAGCATGGCAATTAAAAGATTTTTAAATAGTTGCTTAATTTTAACTTTGAAAGCCGTGGATTTTATGTATATATAAACTACTCAATACAATGGTGCTTTGTCTTTCTTCTGAAGTTATTTTATGAACAGATGAAGCAAAAATTATCATAAAATGATGAGGTAATTTCTAAAAGCAAAATTATTGACTTCAACTGAAATGCTTTCTAAAGGTTTTTAATTGCCCTAAATTTGTGAAAAACTACCCAGGAGATCAACAAATTCATATCAATGAACTGCATTATACTATTGAGAGAACCCTTGGCCCCAAGCCAGGGAGAACAAATAGAAAGGACCATTTTCACTTGGCTGCAAATTATCAAAAAGCTGAGAAAGCTATGGAGTAAAAGTGACATGTTTGTATGGTGGGAAAAAGATCAAATATTGATCGTCCAAGCTGAGGTAATTAGAGCGGTTGTCAAGGAGATGGGATGCATGTTGTTAGCCCTACAGAAATGCATCTTTGTTTTATATTGAGTGAATTAGCTGTTCAGCAGTTGGCAGTGGTTTTTTTTCTTTTCTTTCCTTAAAAGGCGATACGCAATTCAGTAGTAGCATATTCCTGCAATTCAAGTTTTTAAAAAAATACACAAATACACTTTCAAAGCCTATTCTAAATACTGAAAGTTTTTCTACATAGACTTCTATGGATATTTTCTAAAATGGAATTGTAAAACATGTATCTTCCTATGGTTTAAGACTTCTACCACTGTAAGACACCGGACTGTAAACAGAGAGAAAGATGCATGGCATGGAACTGAAGTGCCTACTGTTTTATTAAAACTCTTCAACCTCGCCCTAGGTAGTAAACCCTTGCAGATTACTGTCAATCCACTGGGGACTGGAAGCTCACACCACTACACACACCACAGAGACCCATCTGCTGGAGCTGGTGCTACTCGTGCATTTCATTCAGTGGCTAACTGCTGCCGCTTCCCTAACAGCCCAGCCCATAATGCTGAGATCTCTCAGTGCGGCTCTCCTCTCCTCCAGCAACTGGAGCTGAGAAGACCTCAGGCTGACAGCAGCATCTTCTGCTGTGGCTCCCATTTTGTCAGCTATCTGCCTGGGACACTGAGCACATGAATGTCAGAACAGAAAGAAGCATCTTCTAGAAATACATGACTGTGAGATGTTACCAGATTCCCCAGAATGACACAGAACAAACCGCTAACATTCTCATCCCTGCAAACTGGATACACTTCAGTCATAAAACCTACATCTGTATCAACAAGCAAAATCATTGCCGATAGGACACATAACCTGTGTGACAACTAGGAACACAGGGACTGCATGTCTCCAGTCTAATCTCCTCAATGAAGTGCTGTTTCTGATAGACATTTACTAAATATCTTTACCTATTAGAGCATTAGCAAAAAAATCCCCGAAATCACCCTAAAAATCCAAATCGCGTTCCCAAACGATAACATAAAGGTGAGCTGTAAAAGACCTCAAACCACAACTGAAAAATGTCCCCAGGAAGAACAACCCATCTGATACCTAGGAACTCATATCAGGAACTTATCTCCTATCTCTTATCTCCTACCTACTTATTTCCTATCTCAAGAATTCTCCTTCAGTGTCACACAACTATTTAGGTGGTTTCATGCTTTCAATTTTAAGAGTGTTCACAGTTGTGTACAGTTTTGTCAAGCTTCCCATTTGGGCCAAAATTTGTCAGCACTGGATGTCGTCTTTAAGCTAAGATAATAAGCTTTCCAATAAATTTTAAGCAGAGGAAATAAATGGAAGGCTCTGATTTGAATTCAGTTACCCACAGGATTACAAACATGGCAGGACTATGTCTGATCCTAATGTGCTATTAAGATATTATTTAAAATAATAAAGCCTGAAAAATTAATTTAGATCAAATCTAGCAATTTTTTTTTTTTTTCCCCCCCAAAGAGAAAGTCACTTCTACAGTGCTATCTTGTAGTCATTTCTTTCACAAAAAAATCTTGGCCAGAAACTGTCTGAAGAGAGTATACCAAACAGACACCTTTCAGCAGGACACTAAACAAAGTCTTGTTTCCTTATGTTGATGATATCAGATTTTTTTAAAATACTTTACTTTTTAAAAACCTTAAATACTTATCATGATTTTAAAGTTTCAACAGTAAGCACTAATTACAGATTTGTTGTTCTTATAGCAAAACATTTTCATACTGTTTTCAAAAATTCTTAAAAAATTTTTATAAAGAAAAACCAAAACACAGTTGCACCAGTATAAAAACTCAGCATATTAAAATATGTAATGAAATAGCCTGACTTTACTACTCTGTGTTTTGTTTATTCAATAAAATTAATTCAATAAAAATAATTAGCTTTAAAAGAAGCAGGTACTATAGTTGATGCCTTTCCACAAGTCTCTGTTCCTTTTAAGTAGAGCTGTAGAGAATGCACAAACCTCTTGCTTCCCTACTTAGAAACCGATTCCTGGAATTCCTATTTGCTGGAAAAGGAGTAATTATAACCACTTAGTTAGAATACTACTCTTCTTATAAAAGACAAACTAAAGAAAAAAATCTGAGCCAAGTACCATATTCCATCAGTCTAGATGGCATGGGGCTCCATAACATGGCAGTGCTTTCTAAACAATTAGACATGAGTGACAGACTAGAAGACACTGGGCTGCATAACCTCTCTGAAATACATATCTATTTCACATTTGCATTCCTCTCATATCCAAACTATGAAATAGTCTTTTTGATTCTTTCTGCCATTAGAAATTGGTTGAAAACACAACAGCATCAGTGTATAAGCTATCCTTCAGATTGTGGAAAAATTGCCTAGAACAACATGTTCTCGTTCAGATTGTTACAGAATTTTATTCCCTTACTGCATATAGAAGGAAAAGACATATTTCCCATTTGTCATTAGAGTAACAATGGAATTCCAGATTTGACATACCATGAAAACTGAAAGAAAAAGCAATTCAAAAGATGAAGTAAACTACTAACCCAATGACTACTGAGCTCACCTCTGATATGCCACTTTCTTATATCACATTCTTGGTCAATACTTGTCATATGTAACAGCACAATTACTCAGGGCAGTCTTGTCTTGTTAAGGCAGCATTTTTACGCAGTATACTATAAAGGTGGTAGTTATCCTTAAAAAAAGACATTAACATTGTCCAACAGGTGCCGAGTAGTGGTAAAAGAGCCATATCACAAAGAATATTCTATGGATACAATTAGCTAAATTTGAAAGATGTTGAATTGTTAATGTAAGGAACTGCATATTTACTGTATTGCCACCTTGATCAGTGATTGAAGTAGACCTGTCAGAATACATGAATAAGAGACGTGATTTCAAATATCTTCATTTATTATGTTTGTTTACTTGCTTAATCCAGAACCTGATCATATTTACTCATTAGTGAAGCTAAAAGAGTTTCAATTGCACAGTAAATACCACACATTGTGTTTGGCATTATCAGAACTTTAGATCTGCACAGTATTTCTGTTTCAGTACCAACACTGAAATTATGATTCCTCTTATAACATACGCTAATTTTTGGCCAACAAAACTGTTGTTTCAATAACAAGCAGCTCTTCTCCGTACTACAGGCACATGGGAGTTGGCCTCTGAATAGGAACAAGAAAAGGGTAGCGTTTTCCTCTTTGTGTCCTGCCCACAATAGTAGATCTTGTGTTAAAAACTGCATCAAGCTCTCGCAAATCTCTTAGAAAAGGAAGTCCAGCAATGGGTTCTATTTCCATTTGCTTAATAGCCAGGGCAGTTCAACAGCTGCAGAAAGAAATCATAAGATGGCATGCACTGCCCTTTAGTGGTTGTAGAAATCCTCACCCATAAAATACACAACTGATAGTTTATTACAAACAGGAGCATACCCTACTTTACTTTTCTGGAAAAATCCCAACACGTTTTCCCCAAAACTAAAGGTAGCTTGCATATCTTAACAGCATGAAAACTATTCATCTTATCTTGGCTTAATAAATACTTAAAAAGTAAAGGAGCTTTGAGGGATATGTTGTCTAAATGTGCCATGATTTCTGCAGAGCAGCATAAGAAAGGAGTCGGCTTGAGAAGACAGGAAAAGAGAAAAGTTGAAATTAAAGAGAACCACCCACTCTTACGTTCATCCTTGTAACACTGAACATGGTCTTAAGGACTTCTTTTTAAAAAGAACCTATGCAGGGCTGACATGTAAGATACGACTTTTGAAACTACTACTGGTGACCATTGGTATTACCAGACACACAAGCAGCTTTGAGTGCCAAACCCTCAAATTTTACTTTCAATTTACCAAAATTTTCATTTAGGTAACTTCATAGTTGTTATCCCCCTTGTGCCTTTAGAAAGCCAGTGATAATTGCTATCTGACTTCAGCAGAACATCTAAAGCTTCAGTATTCTTCCGAAGTTACTACTTGTACCATTAACAGTTCCAAGATTTCAGTATTGCAGAAAACAGCAACATGAACCCTCAAAGACCTGATCTGCACTGACTTTAATATTTTCTACAAGACAATGGTTGCCACTGAGTACATTATGTTACTGGGAAAAACTGGAAGTTTTAATAGAAGTTTAAAGTTCATTTGAGGGAAATACAGCCATTTCTAGGCTAGTAATAGTGTGAAATAAATTTGGTTTAATTTTAAGGTCTACTATGGTTTAGCTCGTCAGGCACGACTGTCACGTGAGTTTTGTCTTCAGTGTGTTCACAATAGTTCAAAAGTGTACTGAAAAGTTCTAACTGAAGGGCTATATTTAACACTCTTATTATTACTCAAATAATCTATCTCACATAGCAGATTTTCAGCTCTGAGAATGAAAGCTTTTAATATTAGTTAATAAAAAAAAATAATTTCTAGGACTGCAAAATTTTTGTCTAAATCATCTCTTTAACCTTGCATATGGATAAATGGCATCCTGTATTTTCCTCAAAGATCCACATAAATTTTACTGTGAAAATTCTAGGTGCACATTCAGAATTACAGAAAATAGCCTGTTGACCCTGGAAATACCAAAATGAGCACCAGTTCCAAGCTTAAGGTATGCTGCAAATATGGAACATGAAACTGCTGCATCTTCCTGGTGAGTCCTCTATTTCAATAATGACCAATTTGTCTCCGTACATTTCTTCTGCCTTTATCTTACCAGTAAAAACACTCAGCAATTCACAGAACACAAAGAAAGGTGATGAAAATAAAAATGCACCAAATGCAATTTTCCAATGGGAAAAAAAGAGGACTTGAGAAGGAATTTGTGTGTCAGATTCTAAGTTGCTGCTAGACAGTAAATATTTTTAATTATATTATTATGATGGCACACAATTAAAAATACAGAGGGGTTTTTTTGTTTTTTTTTTAATTCCTAGGAGTAGATCAGCACTCAAACTGTTTACAATAACATTTCTTTCTCACTCTGTGACCAAGTGGACTATAGCACATATTCATAGTCCCTGTTACAGACTTGTCACCTGACTTCTTTTGGCATTTCAGCACATTTACCCAGATTTTTATGCAATGATATTATAATTTTGAGTACAGAACGACCTTCTCTGGTATTTATTATGAATTGGTAAAAAAATGGAATGTACGGAGAATTCAGGGGCAACTGAAAATGATAGTAGCTGTTCTAGTTCAAAGTTACATGCGCTGACAGGAAAAGACCAAGCAATAAGAAAACCTTCAAATTAGTCTTGTATCCTGTTTGTGACTGGAACACTAGACAATGTTTGTACTTCATTATGCTAAAATTCTCTTCTAAACCTACATTGCCTCAGCATCTTTCTTAGGTATCTAATGTATGCTACCAAAATGAAAGGCAGTTTTATAGTATTTCGCTAAAGAAAGAAGACACATCTCTTGTTTACAAAGAAAACACTTTCAGATTTTTACAAAACTTGAATTTTCTTTTGCTCTTTCCTGTACAACAAAACCTTATGGAGAAGGGATTGAGACTAACAGCAAAGCCTTGTTCAAAGATGGAATGGAAGCTTGGTTGCTTTTTCTTCTTTTAAGATGTTCAAGAAGATAACTACGAGAAGCAGCATAGGGGGAAGCAGAACAATCTTCATGCATTAACAGGCCATTGACCGGCAGATAAGGTAAGAAGATAAGATAGCATAGATAATTAGTCTTTAAAACATTCATCTAAAAACCCATTATTACCTAAAATAGATATTTATGCTTCTAAAAAAATAGATATTTATACTTCAAAAAAAAAAAGTTGTACATTCAGTTATTTTGACTATTTTTTCAGAGGTGGCATAGAGAGGCTGAATTCATCCTGTTCTGCCTCCTCACACCCCTGCATTCACTGTGCCCTATTGGATAGGACACTTGTGAAACAGAGGCAGTCAGCTGGGAATACTAGGCAGAAGGTCTTGGGCAGAATTTAGTTAATGAATCTGGGCCATGATGTCCAGTGGACAACTTGGAGTATCTAAAGAATACCAAAGAGTTAAAATCATAAAAGCTGTAAGTTAATACAGGCTGCTTTCCAAAAAGCATGAGTTCCAATATCTGAGCATGCAAGCCAGATTTCATTTCTGGCTCTCTTTCACAATGCTGCAATAGTTTAACTCAGTTGAACTAGAGAGTCTCATCTGCTATCGAGAACAAGAGCTAGAATAATACAAGTGTTTTATAAACTGCAGAAAAATTAATTTGCAATTGATGAGAGTAAAAATCAAGTGTCCGGCAGCAATTCTGCATCTGTGTTGGCTTCTTGAACATTCTGATGGCTACTGAAAAGACCCCCAGCATTGACAAAAGAGAATTTTTGTTGTTGTTGTTAATAACATATTATATATTACTATGTTTTTTGTTACTGTTATCTAAAGTATGTGTTAAAGCTAGTTGTGTCACCAGGAAACAAAGCTTGCATTGACTTTCTCTACGAGTATTTTAAAGTCTAGGAATACCAAAACTGACCTCTAGAGTAAATATATCCAGAAACAAAACTGAATGTTTTACGTGTCTGAAAAATTATTTTTAAAATTGCAATCACGCTTCTATTACAGTAAAGAAGAAAATGAGATGACAGGCAAAACAAACTGTGAAATACATGATGTAAATAAAAGTCTGGTATCTTTAAACAAGGAAAGACAGAAAGTAAGATGTATCTGTGTTTACCTGCACACATGCATGTCATACCTCTATGCTCTTGCTTATATGGCCAACGGTTCCTGAATGTATCTTCCACAAACATCTCCTCTTTGGAGCACTGTTCAATGAGCAAGTCTTAATCTTGGGACAGCAAAGCAGAACTTTGATTTTTAATGTTATATAAAAATGGATTCATACAGAAAATTTTCTTGGACAATGTCCCTATTTTTTTCAGAAATATAATTCAGAGTTTCCTTTCTGAGCATGTCTCAATCATAACAGCAACCCACGGGAATTATCATATATATAATTACTAGTGAATACAAATGGAAATACTTGGCTGAAACAGTTAGCCCCGGGGCAAACTGTCAAAAACAAAGCAAATAATACTAATAATCTGTGCTTATAACAGCAGCTGAGGAGGTTTCACAAGTGTTAATAAATTAAACTAAACAAGATTCCAAACCAAAGTTCTGCAAAAAAATTCAAATTGCACAACCAGGAATCAAAGCCTTTTTCATGATTCCAGACTCAGTAACTTCATCTCAAAGACAAACTTTCTCTCATTCCCTTTCTTCCTTCTAATAGTTCTGGATAGAATAGTTACATTTTGCAATTAAGAGAGGACTCGCATTATCTACTTGCTTGGAGCTTTGTCACCTTTCTCATGATCTGTCACTGAATATTCACTCACATTAAAAGTATCAATATCACATCAATACAGTTCCATGAGAACTTTCTATATGCATTGAGAAATGCAGTATTTTTTTTTTTTTTTTTTTCCCCAAAGAGTGGATCATAAGCTTTACAATTATGAAGTGATGGTCACCTTGAAGAAATATACTTGGTTTCAATTTTTAAGTTGTCAAATATCATAACAGGTTTGTGTAAAATACATTATGACATAATTTAGAATATTAGGGTTTAGAACTGTAAAATTGTCCTACTTGTAGCCATTATGGCTCCAGTGATAACACTAAAAATAAGAACTGTTAAATAATGCAGTAGTGATCTTCTAAGTCAGCAACAAGCCACCAGCTCTGCTTGGAAAACTTCCATCTTCATTGAGAGCTGACTCAAACATCATTAAAGCAGGTAACATCAGTCCTGATCCTCTTAGATGAAAGAAAAACCTATAGAATGTGCTTGAGTTTAGAGAATGTATGAAAGAGACATGATTCTTGTTCACTTTGGGAAGTTTTGTTCTTCCCAACAAAAACCACTTTCACATTAACACAGCACTTTATTCTAGAAGAAAGAGTTCAAACGAGCAGACAATCAAGCTTAGTAATTCCGTTGAAATTCACATTCATCCGCATAGTAAGTTAAGGATAATTTAGGAAGGGAGAGAAACAAACTGCAATATCCTTTTGCATTCCAAGACAGACCACTGTGTGGTCTTTAATTTCCCTGAATGGTCCAGACAGGGCCACGCCTAGACAGCATGCCTAGACTTTCTGTTTACGATGATACATGGGAAGAAATGAAACTGGTCAGATGGACAAGCTACAAACATGAAAGCCCGACTATTATGACAGCAAACCTTTGACGAATATTGGGATGTTATCAGCATCCAGTATTAATTTTTTCGTAAGAGAAATCTATGAGTATACTAATAAGCTATGCTGTTTAGTGATGAGGTAAGAGGTATAGCAGAAACAAGTGTGGGTGAAACATCTTCCTATTGCTTTATCAATTGCATGTTATTTTCCAGATATCTACTATACACCAAGCCCAGAGATCTTAACTGAAAATGATTGAAGAACATGTATTGAAAAAAATCCTGTTGAATAAGAATGAAACTTCTTGCCATTCTTAGAAAACTGAATAGAAAATAGATATATACAGGGACCAGTTTATTTTCTTTCTTTTAAAAAAACCTAGCAGGCACTCAAGTCATGTGCCTCTAAAGGACGAAGCATTTAATTTATAGTTCTAAGAAACTACAGTCTTTTCAATTGTATTTTAGTAGCTTAAGCCACTAAATGAGCTCCTTATGCGTAGAACAATAATGGTCTGATTTTGCTCAAGTTAACTAAGACTTTGACCAACTTTCAATATTACAGAAGCGGACTGTAAGGCACATTCTGGGTAAACACTTTTTGAAGATAAAATCCACATAATTTTCATCTAATATCTTAAGGAACTGTACATAAATAGACAACATTTTGCCAAACACACATCAGGATTGCTTTTTTCTTATTAATTTAGAAATATCTTAATTTGCAAAATGAATTTAATAATGCACTTATGAACAAAGAGTATTATCTACTTTTACTAAAACTGGGCTGCCACTTCTCAATCTGTTTTACGTTATCTTTCTTAATCTGAAAATACACAGGAGGAATTACAGCACAGAGTTTTCTCATGCAAATACACAAATAAGGTGGGAATTCTCCCCCCACCCCCCCTTCCCCCCCCCCCCCCCCCTCCACCCCCCCGCCATCCATCCCCTCCCAACCATCCCTCCACCATCCATCCCCCGCCATCCATCCCCTGCCATCCATCCCTCTGCCGCTGTCTCGTGGCCCCACACCGGGCTCTGCCTCCTGCCCTGAGTCAGGAGCCTCCTCGGGAGTTGGGACTCCTCGGTCACGGGAACCCACACCTTCTGTAAGGACAAAAGGCAGCATTTGGAGCATACGGCCGGAGGGAGGCTGGAGGGGCCGCCGAGGTGCCCGTGGGCACTGCCCGTAACTCGGGTGCCCTTCCCTGGGGCCAAGAGCGTCTGCCTGAGGAGAAATGATCCCGATCTGCGGAGAACTGTCCCCCTCTGAGGAGAAAAGCTCCACAGCTTGCGGCGAAATCAAAGAATCCTATCCCACAGCCTCACCGAGGTCCTGCCCCTCAGGGGGCCGGGGCAGGGAGGGGAGCGGCAGCGGCGGGACTCGAACCCATGACCTCCGCGGCCGTCCGGGGGGGTGTGGGGGGGTACAGTGGGGAGCAGGTGGAGGAGGGGGCGGAGCCACCGGTGATCGCTCACCGCGTGGGGCCCCGCCCACCCCGGGCGCGGAGCCGCGCGGTTGCCATGGTAACAGCGGCGCTTCCCGCGGGCGGGGAGGGGAGGGGCGGGATCGGGGGGGGGGGGGGGGGGGCCCGGCCCCG
>JANIJG010002594.1:117295-152267 GCA_024611175.1 Megaceryle torquata
GGGGGGGAGGGACACAGGGATTTGGGGGGAGGTTCTGGGGGTCTGGGCTGGTTGGGGGGGGCAGGGATTGCAGTCAGTTTTGAGGAGGGGCCTCGTGAGAGATTTTTCTCACACATTCCCCCCCCCCCCTCCTTCCCTCCCCCCCCCCCCCCAGTTTCATTCATTCTTAGACTGAGTGAAAGGAGCAGGTTACAATGACACAGTTAACAATTCATTTTAGTCAATTTAACTATAATTACTCTGCAATCATCACTTATTTACAAACATGTAAATGCTTGCTTTAGTTATGGAATTAATCATAAAATACATAAGGTGTTTAATATTGTAATTAAGTATAGATTTATTAATGACACATAACACTTGTAACTAATTAATGCACAGTTAATCATTAAGTATCTTGCTAAGTGCTTATTAGGGTGTTGCTATCCATGGACAGCTGATATTTCCTTTTGTCATCTGCCTGATATCCTCACATTTCAAGACAACAAGGAACATAAAGGAAGGTAAGACCTTTGCATAAATTGTTTCTTATCATAAGTATTACTTCAGATTTCATTGTGCTACTGCTTTACAATTAGAAAATGACCCAACAGCTCATCTTGGAATGTTTATTAGCTAATAATTTAAAAATCTCAAAAGCAGGAAGTTCTGCTAGACCCTGATAACTTGTACTTTGTGTTAGAATATACATGTTTTTTCTTTTAATAGGCATTTACTTACAGATGTAGTTAGCTCTTAATGTTGAAAAAATTTACTTATTAAGGAAATTTTCTCTACACTGGAAATGTGCACTAGCTAAAGAAACTCAAAGTTTGCAACTCAGCTACACCTGACATAGAATTTAGGGTGGTTGTGCATCCTGTGCAGATGGGCTGCTACTCCTTAATATAATTTTATTATTCATTCATGTTGTAGTAATGTTCAAAGTCTCTCATCTAGAATGCAATTTCATCATAGTAAGGTGAACTATATATAAAGGCTAACACAATTCCTGCTCTAAAATACTAACTTTAGAAACAATGTGAATGAGATGAGGTACAAGCAAAGTAATTAGGATCACTGACAAACTTCTTATTAGTTACCACCTATTTTTACATCCACCATAAATTCCCTATTGCCTTTTCACTTCCTCCTCAGCCACTGTAAATAACACATGTTTCTTTCTGAATTTCATGTTTTAGCTACAAGAAAAAAAAAATATATACACTGCACTGAATCAGTACTGCTCAGCCTACTTGGTGTAGCATTTCTTCCAAGCAGAAATGCACAAATCTCCCCCAGATTTTTAGTGGCTCCAGCTACCTCCTCCTGTTTGAGTGATTGCTACTGTTACATATGCTGTGACTGGTTGTTCAAAACTATGGAGTTAAACAAGCTGTAGCTCCTGGTGTCTTCTGAATGTAGTCCAACCCAAAGAGCATTCATCTGCTTTGTCCCTCTGGGGCACACCCTCCTAGAAGTTGATTCGGGGTTATATTTCTTTCTTATATAAGGTTTTGGGGGTTTTTTGGATGGTTTGTGTCAGCTTCATCACCATGAATATTTTCAGTGTGATTTCGTATTTACAGTTGAAAATGTACCCTCTGTATTGCTCACTTCCTCACCTTTCCTCCATTCCTTGTTCCTGATCTGTTTGCAAGTCTCCTTTTTCTGCCTTTGTTATTTAATAAGTAGCAAACATTTATAGAAAAGTGTCTGGAAAAAGCAAACAAAGTTCAAGGACTGGGAACACAAAAATATCCCAACATAACTGAATACACACATTGACATTTCCAAGGGCTCTGAAACCTGCATACAAGATAGGGCTTTGTTTAGACAAGTTTTTCTGTATAGCTGTATGAAAGTAACAACTGTCCCCATAAGCTAATATCACTAGTTAGGGAAATCTTCAGTAATATCTTAAAATCAGGCAAAAATCAGACAAAAATTTATAAACATTGGATTACATTTTCTTTAACTGCAGAAGACTGGATTCTAACCTTGTAAGATGATTTTATTTATTAAATGAATACTTCTGTAAGATTTCCAAACGTTTCAATTAAATCAGTGACATGTTTTTATCTGAAACCTAAATGAAATGTAGCTGCTTACTATGTTTAGGTAGAAAGCTTTGGTTGTTTTTGTGTTTGTTTTTTTTTTTTTTAATTAAATATTCAATAATATGGTACATATCCTATAACATTTCTAATACTTTGTCATGATGGGAACTTCTACTACTGCAAATGCTGGAACTAATCTTAGCATTATTAATGTGTAATTTTTATGACAGTAGCTGCATGATAGATGTCCAGAGCATTGGAGATCAAAACACTGAATCAGTCATGAGCACATGCATGTCATTATCTTAAGAAAAACAGCATGCTCCTTTTCTACTTCTGAAGAAATGATTCAAATTTCAGTCTGGCAATGTAAAATTTTACTTGGAAATAATTAAGCTTCTTTCTCACTGTGAGAGAAAACAAGCATCATGAATACCTATCAATTAGATATTAAACAATTATCCTGAATTTCTACAGTGTTGCGGTTTTTAGTGTCTGGGCTTTTTAACAACAAAAAGAAAATTACACCCAACAAAAAAAGCTTCATGATGGGCAAAGGCTAACAGATGGCTAACATGATTGTGTTCAAATTGTCCAGAGAAGTTTACCTTGACCCAAGACCTTGAAGATATAAATATACTTATCTCCCCCCTAGAAAACAGGGCATAAATGGGAATTGTGAGCAGTGCAACACAAGCACACATACAATAACAAAGGCACTGTAGAGAAAAACTTTAAAACTTTCTCACAGAAACCAGTGTGAAGAGCGAGAGAAATTTATTTGATTTTTTAAGGAAGAAATGCATACTTGTGGGACTAGCACACTGATCTCTCTCATCATCCGCAGTATCACCGCCCAACGCCAACAGAAGATAGCATCAGCTGAGTAACAGGCACTCATCAGTACTCTTTGCCATGCCCAAATGATTCGGAATCCTTAAGCTGAGACAGGACAATAAATGAAATAGCTAGAATTACATGGCTGATGGTCAAAGACACTAGGACTGCTAAAAAGGGCAAGCCCAGCAAGTAATGATAGCTTCACATATACAGACAACTCCACCAGAAATACACACTTTAAAACACGCCTTAGTCATTGTTTCGGGCACGCTGTCTCACTTTGAGCCATTATAGATATCCTTCAAAACAACGTGTAAAGGTGAACCACAGGCAGATGCTCACTTGTATTCTTGCAAACTTTTCAAAATGAGCCCAGCATATCCAAATACTTTTTAATTTAATAACAACTGTGATGCAATGAAAGAAGAATGCTAGTAATAATACAGAAAAAAAAATATTTTTTGCATAATCCACTCAAAGCTGAGTGATATGTTGCCATTAGAGTGAAACATCTGAAGTTCATTTCAGATTTTAGCTTTCCTGTGCTAAAGATTTTTCCAATCAACTTTTTTGGCAAGAACTGATAAGCAATATATACTGCTTGAATTAATGTTACTAATTGTACTTACTCTGCACAAATAGGTATTCCACTCCAACTGAAGCTCTGCTGGATGAAATAACAGGGCTCAAAGAACAGGCAGTTTGCAGCTCTCCATTTGTTCTTAAGTAAACTGTTGGTTTGTATTTTCCCACATCATCTGGGCATCAGGTATTCACATCCATATTATTCTGCCAGAACTTGTCCTTCCCACAGCTCTATCCTAGCCAACTTATTAATTCTATCAAAACCAAAGGCAAAAGTAGCAAATGGAAACAAGGAGCAGTACAGTTGTTCCTATCAGGTCTATGTCTCTCTATAAAATAGGGATTCTTTAGAAATCTTTTAATGTTTCAGCACATTCTGGAAACCAATCCACAACTTCCAATACTGAGCATAAGAATAGCTACACTTGTTTAGTTGAAGATCCATCCAGTCCAGTGTCCTGCCTCTAATAAAGGCCATGCGTGGACACACACAGGGGAAACTAAGAACAAGGCACCCATTTATTACACTTTCAGCATGTAATCTTTCAGTCTCCAAATATTTCTGGCTCAAAAAAATTCCTAAGCATGCTGTAGTTTGTCTTATAAGGCAATACTCAACAGATTTATCTACAACCACCTTTGGCAAGATGTACCAAATGTCTACGACCTGCATTCATTTTGACTCTGGCTTCTACTAGCTTCACTAAATAACGAGTTTTGCCTTGGAAGAGCGAGTGAATAGTTGATCCTAACATATACTCTCACACCGTGACTCCTTTTTTTCAGCTTCTGTAATTTCCTCCTTTCAACTGTTTCTTTTCCAAGCAAAACTCCTGTGTTTCTCAGATGCCACTCTTTATCTTTGCTTACCTTCTAACCTTTCTCAGAACTTTCTTCCAGTTCTGCTACAGCCTTTCAGAATTGACAGAAACCAGAACTATAAGCATTAATCAAGGTGTGGATTTCTTTGTGGACATAATGATGTTCTATCTTTTGTGCCTTATTCTCTAGTCCTTGCTTTATAATTCCTAATTGTGGGGTTATTTTGGGTTGGTTTTTGTTTTGCTCGTCTTTGGTTTTGTTTTGTAGCTCATCCAGCCCGATGAGAACTATTCCAAGTGCCCTCTGCTTTATCTGCATCAAAAATAACACGTGTGTCTCCCCTTGCATGGTTTTGCCTTTGAAGATTGCTCATAGCTGTATTACTTGGATAACCCATAGTCATTTTTCTTGAGTCCTTCAAACATCACAAGTAGGATTTCCCTTTGCAGAAGCCAGACTTACTTCTCCTAAGTGCCATCTTTATGCCATATTTAGCTAGGCATTCATTAACTCTTATTTTATTATAGTCTCTACTAAACTTGCCTGGTAAAATCCTCCAGCTTACATGCCTGTAAATCCCTAGAAACTTCAGGGATTGCTTGAATAACAGGATTATCTCTAATAATCTACACCAAAATTTTTAAATACTTCTAGGGAAAATACTAATTCAGAGATTCCTTTGTGTGCAGTTAGAATCCTCAGACAACATTTTCTAAAAGACAAAACTACTCATTTTTTTCAAGGAAAGGAAACTATAAAAAAAGTTTCCATCTTGGCCTTAGGTAAGGTGGTAATAGATACAGTTGCCAATCAAACCAAAATTAAATATTTTTGTACCTTAAGCATGTTTTCCCTTAAAAATTTCTGCCCCACACTTTTTTTTCCCCCCAAAGTAGGCATATGACTAAATACAAATATTTAGTACATATGTGAACAGTCCTGTACACTTCCACACCAACGTTCAGGAACGAAACAATTTATCTGTGTTCTTCAGCTACCATATTACATACTAAATTTTCATTTTCTGATGGAAGAATGAAATACAATTGCATCATCTCTGATTGCTAGAAAGCTGCAGCTTGAAGGCATGTGGTATTTATTAAACACAATCAAAGTTACTGAGAAAGTCAGAAACAGTTATATCTGACCAAGATAACATTTATCAATACTTATGGAAAAAAAAGGCTTATTTAACAACAGTTCTGAAATACCAAGTCAGTAGTTCATAGAAGGCATTTTCCAATAAATGCTCCCTTTCTCACAAAGACAAGGTATTTGTTGCTTTTAAAGTGTTGTTCTCAGCATGGTTGGGATGTCTGACTGAGCCTGGTTTGCTTGGAGGGCTGGCTGTGTACAGGAGAGACACGTCTGTGCTGGTTCATTGCTACAACTAGTTTTACCTGTGTTTTGGGTTAGTCACATTTGCAATTACCCACGTTATCCCCACCTCCTCCTCAATACTCCACATTACATTATAATTGAGAGTTGGTTAATTGAAACCATAGGTGCAGTTTTAGTGCAAGACATACTTTTCCTGTAATAACAAACAACTCTCTCTTCCTTCCTCCCTTCAAGGAAACCATAGAAAATTCAGAGCCAACACTCTTCAGTAGAAAGCTTTTAAATATTGATCATATGCAAAGAAATCTACTGATGCATAAAAGAATGATCATTTTCCTTCCCTTCACCCCCTTGTTCCCCAAAATATCAGAAGACAGAAATTTGATGAATATTGAAGACATAATACCATCTCAGGAAGGCATCATACAGGACATAGAACAGAGAAGGGACATCTACCTTTGCACCTCACGTAATTCTTCTACTTTCCCAGGGGACGGGTGAGAGCATTTGAACATATGCAAGAGCAGTGCTAATTGCTGCTCTAACGCATGGTGGTTACCTTCTTTCAACAGCTGTTCTACAGCACAGAACACAGAGTTGAAAGTGCTCCATCCTTTCAGGCCCAGATGCTCCCATCCCTTCCCCCAGCAGACCTCCAGGCTGCAGTCGGGGAAAGCCATGGGGGAAAGGGGCTTGTTACGTTGCCTTTGAGGCTGAAGATCTACTGCTGTATGAATGCACCACTACAGACCTGGCCTAACAGACATTGCAATAAAGGCAATTACAATTTTATAAGTAATTTTTAAAAAAGCTCCAACCAAATAAAGTGTAATTTTGATCTCATTATGCCCAACAGCAAAAAGAAAAAATTATAATAGGCACATTTCTTTGAAATATTTCAAATTTAAATTTCTGTGTATATACTCAGCTACTACAACACCATTTACACACATTTAAATAAAAAGATATTTTTAAAAGTAAGTAGTACATTAATATCTCTGAAGTCCAAAATAATCATGTACAAGCATAAAAGTATTAGAAGTGGGGGTCAATAAATAAGCTTCACATATATTCTTTTATTCTTTATTAAAAATGTAAATGTGATGTCAACAGACTTAGACCACAATTACTTGCACACTTATTATCAGCTGTGCTAGGGCAAGTAATTCCTAACCTCTGCCTTCCCCAGTTGCTCATTAATATCCCTATACCACAGTGAGTTTTATGGGAGAACTGTTTATGGGGTTGCTAGGAGATCAGCTAAAAAAAAACCAAAAAAAACCCAACAAACCCACACATTTTTTTTCCTTTCTTTCACTCAGCTTAGTCCCCTGTTTCCATTCAGAGTTCAGCCTGATAGAGTATAATACTAGACTAGTGAAGACACGAAGTAAGGACAGGGAAAGCACACTTGAGTACAGTATCCTCCACAATAAATGTACAGATATCCTTGCCTGAATATTTTTTTCAGATCCAAAGATATGAAAACACTGCTCTCTTATTTATCTTTAAGACCATTTTATCTATCATGGCAATGGAGAAAGCACTCTTTTTTTAAAACTAAATGAATAAACATAGTTATACAACCACACCCAAGCATTTAGCTTCCCCCCACCCCCCAAAATGATAAAATTAATTGTGAGAGAATTCATAGCCTAAGGCCTGAAGGTGTAAGAGAATTAGCCCAGGTGGGCCCAGACATTTTTTCTGGAACAAATTAACTATCACATTTGGTGGCAGACACAGAAGCAAAGCAAGTGCACACTGCAGTGCTATCGTCTCTCCCTGGTTCTGCCTCACAATGTTTGTGCATCCCTTTCAACTACCAGACTTTCAAGCCCAGCAGATCCTCAGGACAATCCAGCCCTAGCTGGACTCCAGTCCTTCACATCAATCATGGGCTCAGGCTCTGGCAACTATGAAAAGGAATCAGAGTCACAATAATGTCTTCTTCTATGCCTGCTTCTTAACAGCATTTCTTTTGAGTCTGTAGTCACTCTTGGGGATTCCTGTAGCCCTGAGTTTACGACTTATTTGGCCCATGCATCCCTAGTCTTTTTTTTCTACTCTAGCAGAAATCTGTTCATGCTGCCATCCCATACAGCTGCCTTTGGTATACCCCTACCCCATGTCTGGACCTGTTTAGGTTCCTATCCCCCCAGGCAATGCTTCCCAAGAGGTCAGTGAGGAAAAAAAAAAAAGTGTCACTTCCAAGTCCTCAAAAGCTCACATACCAAAGCCTATTAATTACACCTGAAGTAAGAGTTACTGTTACGTTGTATTCAGAATACCAGTAAATACAGTTTATATCCCTAACTCTAAAGTGACAGCAAACAAATATGGACATGAATGGTAATTTGCAGAGATGACACCTAAATACAGACACTAGAAGTGGAGCAGGGCACAAGATTTTTTATAGTTCCCATAGTCTGAACCAGATTTGCCTATGTACTTTGTATAGGTACACACTTGGCATACACTCAAAGCTTTAAGCTGGCACTAGTATTTATGGACAAGTTTAAGTATCATCTTCAAATGATCCGTTTTTAACATAAATACTAACAAAGTCTTAAACACTGTAGAAAGCAGTCTTACAAATAAGGAAAAGGGTATAAGATGTTGCATAGTTTCTAGGTAAATGCAGAATGTTTAAGCACTGTATGAAAAAAAAAAAGCAACACCATTTTAGCCACTAAAAGAAGTGTGAACATTTTTCTCATTTATGGTATCTGAGTGCTATTATGTAATGTATTTTGGAACATCCTTAAAATGAGGCAAAACAGATTAACTGCACTCACAGGTACCACTGAAGCCATAAAAAAACCCCAGCAGCTCCAGCCAAAGATCTAAAACCATTTTATAATTCTGAAATTAGCACTATCATGTACTTATTACATACTTGCTCAGTATATTATCATTTTACAACTAGTTTTCCCAGTTCCCCCAGGTATTGGTAGCTTTCTAGATAAATTAACTTATATTATATTATGGGAACATTGTTATTTTGGGTCAACATTTTCAATATGAACTCATTGTCTCCATGAAGTGAAGAAATATTATAATCCATTAATATCTCTTTCAACAAAAAGGATGAAATCTTCCCCTGGTTAGGCTGATAAACACTTTGGTGTCAAAACTAAGCCTCTTTATCATGATAACCCAGAGTAATGGTCTGCTGCTCCAGGCACTTTATCTACTTTACAGATGAAAAATCAGTTCTACTTTCATGGAATTAGATTAATGCCATAACAGGAAATACTTCTGGGGCTGAACTTGCTTCATGCCTTCAAAGCTGGCTGTAAATTTAAAATACTTCCTGAACTCAAAAGATAAGACAGGAGAGAAGGAAAAAGAAAAACAGTGAAGTGACCCTCTTTCTGAAGAAAAATATTGCTTCCTGAAAAAGCTGTCGAAAGCTACTTGCTAAGGGCATTGTGCTCCAGAAGGCCCAGGGCAAGTCTGGTTTAGCTGAACATGAGGATTCTGGGTATATATCAGACACTTGCCATAAATCTGTTCCTTCTGTAATCCTCTCTGATAAACTTTTCTTTTTTTAGTCATCTTACTTGGCAAAAGTTGAGGTAATAACTTTCTCAGCTTTTAGCAAATACAAAACAGCTTGCTATTTTATGTACAATATTTTTCAAGGATTACAGTTTTGCAAACTTTGAAAAATGCTGACCCAATCCTTAAAATTGATTTTCAACCTTGAAAATGGACAACAAGCAGCAAACTCAGTAACACCTTTATGTATAAATAGCCTTATAATAAAAGATGTAAGACATTCTTAAGAGTAATTTCACATCTGTGGCAACTGAACCTGAAATTCAATACAAAATATTAAAAACAAAGGCAGACTTCAGAAAATTCAGTGTTAAGTTTGTCAGGATAGGAAAGGTTTTCTAGTTCCTTTTTCCATTAAACAGTATATACCAAGAAGCCACTTGTTTTTTCCATGTGATATACATTTAAATGCATAGAATATATCACATCATTAAAACCTCAGGTCAAATATCCTAGTAAATTTTACAGTTTAGTGAATAACAGTGACATTTACATAACCAGAAGTCAGAGAATCCGAGGAAGATATGATGTATATGATTTCTACCCATAGGTCTCCTGACTAGATCAACAGTTGTGCCTACTTGGGCCAATGTTTTATGGATCATGTAATCCCTTTTGCCATTATGTTTGTTGCACTCAGCGCATTCCTGAAATTGGACGGGGAAAAAAAAAAAAATTAGGCACTTAACTGTCTTGCCTCCCTGTTCAAACAGGGAGCTCTGTAATATTACTAGCCCAATGACACATGAGTTTAAGTGTTTATTCATGTACCAAGGCATTCTTGATCATGAAACAAAATTGTTTCTTTGAAACAGTAAACAGGAAAGAAAATTTATTGACCAGCACAAGTCTAAGACCAGCAAAAAAGGGATGGTCAACTGTCTTCTTGTAAGTGTTCACATTCAGGCTTCCATGCTACATGCGAAGAGCTGCACACAATTTCTGAACATCAGCTTTCCTAGGTTTAAACAGGTAAATAAAAAAACAATCCACAAATCACCATCAGTCTTCAAAGATCACATCAGATCCATAAGATGCATAGCCTGCAGCTCTCTAACTCATCTCTAAGCACCAATTTAATCATGAGGAATAACTACAGAGGTTTGCTGAAGATGAGTGGGAGGTGAGAGAATGCTGTGAAAAGGGCATGTAAGTAATGCAACCAACTGAATTTTATGACAGAATTTTGTAAAGCATGCATTTACACATTTTTAAGAGATCAGCTTGAAGCTGAAATACGCACACTGTTGTTTAAATGTTCAGGAAGACTGTAACAAAGCAGATGCTCTGCTTAGTAGATGTTAAGTGAGCTTCTCACAAATTATAATTGGATATATTTTTCTGATAAATCTTTCTGCAGTTAAAGTCTGCATGCTGAAACAAACCAGAACTGCAGCAGGATCTACCATCTAGACAACAACTTCACCTTTGACCTTATAGTATGGTCTAAGTCCAGGAAACAAAGAAAAAAACCCTCAAAAATCTCCTCACTATGAACTGTACCCTAAATGCTAGTTATTTCCCACACATATGAAATCCATTCATAATGGGCAGCTCTCAGACTTTTGGGAAGGACTGCAATATTGCTACCAGTATTCTTTTCACTTCTAAGTCTTCAGGAGCAAGTGCTTTCTCCTAAACACCTTACACTATGGCAGAAACATACCGCAATTCAGGCAAACAAGTTTAGCATCAGGGAAATGCAGTATTTTAGACTAGCCTTATTTGAGTCAGACAGTACTTTTAAAAACTACATTTAAATTCATGTACTAAAATTGTCCTGTGCACCAACTTCCCTGTAAGGAACTGTAGGTACATGGGATCAGTTAATGCAACAGTAGGACTGCTTTATCTTGGAAGCAGGTAATCTTGCTAGACATCACTGGCATTTAACTCCTTTAACAGCTATATGGATTGATGAAGATGGTTGGACAGACAGAACTAGAGCTTTAGTCCTGTGTGTGTTTTTCCTGTCAATGTTTTCCTCTTAAGACACATGGAAATCACAGGATTCAAATGCAAATATGTAGTATCATACCTGCATATTTATCTGGGCAGCCTTAAGGAGGAGAATATAATCTTGTCTGCTAACTTCAATAGAAATATTTAATACTGATGTATTAAATAATAATAATGGCATCAATCTCACTAGAAAGATAAATTAAGACAAATTAACAGTGTTTTTTCTATGAAGTGGCAAATATGTGAAAAAGCTAGTCACAACTGAAAAAATAGACTATTACAGTAATAAAAAAACAAGAAAAAAGGAAAGCAGTAGAAAGAAATATAAACTAATGGGTGAAGTAATTTTCTTTTTTTTTTTTTTCTTTTTTTTTTTTCTGGGTTTTGGGTTTGATCTGTTTTGGGGCAGGGATTTGCTTTGTTTTATGGAAGACACGCTGAATCTGTGATCTTGCATTTTCTACAAATAAATATGTTAGCTTTGATCTTGGGATTGCTGAAAAGCGGGGTTCCTACAATAGGCAGCTGTCATTTTCTGAGGCACTGGTATGGGATGACAGCACTCCGGAAGCAGCAAGCTTCTGTAGAACTCTCTATAGAGTTCCAGGGAGCACTGCACCCCATTTCTACTTTCACAACATTTCCCTGCATTCACAGAAATCTCTTAGTTATCTCTATCCACAGCACAGATGCTGATGGTGCTGCTGTGGGTTGAAGACTACACATGAAAATCCTGAGACTACACAGGCCATAGGTCACTTCAATGAAGAACCATTTGGATCATTTGTATGGAAAAATAAGAATTAAAAACAATGCAGTGCTAAAAGGCACATTTCAGGAATCCACTAATTTGTTTTATCAGAGCTAAAAGCATCATTATCAAAGAATTAAGCGCCTTTGTGAAATGGATCCATCATGTGGAAACTTCAGTGGGAGACATCAGCATTATCAATTATTCACATGTGAAGGAAATTTTTATAAATTAACAGTGTTCCTGTCAGAATGTTGTTATATTTACATGTGTTTAACAAAATGTTGCCTTCTTCCACCTACACTCACTAGATATAGAGCAAACATTTCAGTCTTTCCATTAAAAAAAAAAAAGGCACAGAAATACTGCTCTCCTAAACTTCAAACCTTCAATTTAATAAAGGGAGGAATTTCAAGTCTGAGTAGAAGCTGTATCTTTTACATCTTGAATCTTTCACTGTGAAGTTTATTACTTCAATTATTGTAATACATCAAGTCTAGAGCAAGACAAGATCCATAAGCAGGACATGTGATCGCGACAGGCACCAGCTGTAACACTCATTCATCTGCTGGTGTCTGTATTTGTTACAAAAGGGGTGGAAGACTTCACTTGAGTGAGCTCAAACAATCCTTTTCTGTCCCACATGGATACCACATCAATATCCACTTTTGTGAGAGACTAGTCTTCCAGAAAATATTTGTTTTAAAAGAAGAGAACGGGAATACTCAATTTGTTTGGTATATTTAAGAAAATATTCTTCCGATTTTCCCCTGAGAACATACACTTTGTATTTATGAGCAGGCTTATTGTACTATGAACAATAATTCAAAGGAAAAAATTCTTGATGGGGCAACAACATTACCGATAACCATTAGCCCTTTTCACGGACAGATACAGTTTACATTTCAGAGCTGCATTCAAGTATGGCCATTCTATTTTGGAGTGTTATCCTGTGGGTGGTAACCTTCAAGTGAAGGAGAAGACTGTCAAGCTAGATGCATTTTGCCACAGCAGAAACCATTATGACACAATATACAATAAAATTCAAGCTAGAACAATTCAGTTCCTGGTAACAACTACTCTGATTGTGGATGTTGACAAGCTTCATGGCAAGACTTCTAATACTCTTCCACATGTAATTATGTCCCTAAAAGGACTGATTAGCTTTAACACAACTGCTTAGGAAACATATGGGATAGGGATTTAGCTTACTGATTTAGCTAACCCTGGGATGAGCCACGGGAACCTCTGTCACACGCAAGACACAGTAATGCAGAGCATGCATAGTAACTGAAATGCTTTTTAAAGCACTGTGTGTCCACTGCCACTCAAGATAAGCAAACTTCAGTGTGTCAGTTTGAGCTTAGAAAACCTGACCTAGCTCCTTTGTGTAAATGTACATGTCCTTGCACAGGGTCCTTTTAGGGAGCACTCTCAATCTGAGTTCAAAAACTCAATTTCAAAATTTATTACTACCAGGTTGTGCGTATAAAGTTACTACCATCGTATACTAACAAATGTATTCCTATAATTCAAGAACAGGCTAAAGAAGGTGGGGGTGAGGTTTGAGGAGAAAACAGATTAGCACATCTGTACAGAAAAAAGTATAGAAAAGGATCTGAAAGTAGCCAGTGAGGGCAAACACCTAGACTGTTTATACTGTGATGCCCCTAAGACCATATCCACAGAAAAAGAAATTAAATTAGATGGTATCTGAAGGCACAGATGCTCTTCTGAGGTCTTGGCAGTCCATCCACGCTTCATAAAAGCCAAGCTCGGACTATTTAAGAAACCAATAATACTGAAAAAAAAGTGTGCCACAAGGCACCACTGCATGCCCACGATGTCCTTAACTTTCCACTATTTTCTTTTAAGTATTTTTTGATTACTTTGTTACATTTATCTATAAAAATAACCTAACAAATCCTAAGTGCCCTGCACAACAGCCTGTAGAATATTTGCTGCTGTGAAAACATGGAATGATCACAGAATCATTGAGGCTGGAAGACAGCTCTGAGATCATCGAGTCCAGCCTATGACCTAACAACACAACACCAGCTAAATCATGCCACTAGTGCAGCATCCAATCTTTCATTAAACACCTCCAGGGATGGTGACTCCACCACCTCCCAGGGCAGTCCATTCCAGTGTTTGTAAGGTTAATTTTATATCTTCATTTTGAGTAAAGCTAAAGGCAATTGCCAGGGTTAGGAGCAGGAGGGAATCAGTGTGGTAAAATTATTTGCAGGATATTACTGACCCTTTGCAAATCACTGACTGTTCTGGCATTAAGTCATGTGTAGCAGCCCACATTTCATAATTACCATGTTTTGTTTTGTTGGGTGTTTTTTGTTGCTTTGTTTGGGGTGGGATTTTTTGTGAGTGTGTGTTTTTGGTGGGGCATTTGGGGGGGTGTGTCTTTTTGTTTGTTTGGTTTTTTTAAACTTACTGCTACTCATTATACAATAATATTGGGGGTTTTAAGCAGCTTGAGTTTACACTCTTGTGAGAAAGTATACATAACCATGTATGCAACTCTCTGTGAGCTGCCTAACCAATGTAAAACAAAAACACAAAATAAGAATTTTTGTTGTTAGGTCTTTCACAGCCATTCAAATGAGTAGAAGTTTTTTTGGTTTAATATCAGGGGCTCAAACTAGGAAAAAAAATTACACTCCCTCAAGGTTTACCTTCTTGAGAAAAACCTCATTGCCCAGCAACCACAGAAAAAAAAAAAAAAGAGAGAGTCTATATTAAGTTTAGGAAATAATTCTGAATAGACTGCAATCATACATCCTCATCTGAAATACAGTGTTCATCTCCTGGGAGCCAGGAGTAGGTCTCCATGACTGCAGGCAGACCCAGTGTATGAGAAGAGAATAAGAAAACTGGGACCATGAAATTTTGAGCCAGGATGAGACAAACTTGTGAAAAATAAGTATTACTCATAAAGTTAAGAGTTGCTATGTTTAGTATAAGAGCGTAAAGAGGAAATCTAGTGTTTCTAAGAGAAAATAAAAAACTACACACACATGCTGTATTTGGTCTTGCACACATTAGAAAATAAATATACAATAAACTAGATTATAATACAGTTATGTACTTCACAGTAACTTCTGGAAAGGCTATACTTGGAGTTTATCCATGTTTTGAGTATGAAAGCACACCTTGCAGCACCCTCACTGTGGTGTGCACCCAGCATACTCATGTAACAGTAGAGTGACTACCATATTACAAACTCACACCCTCACCCCGTTTCCTAGTTTCTTCAGGCAAGTCTTAGGACTCTGAAACCTTTGCAAACATTAGCCTATTCCACTTCAAAAGTTACACGTGTTTCCTCGTAACCTGCCCACACTAATGAGATCCATATGAGGTCAGCTTGGCATTCTACGTTCTCATTTCTCACTCCACATTGACCAACTCATATGAACATTTCTAGAACAAACAGCCAGCTTCTTGTGTCAGGAAGGACACACAGAACAATTGCTCAGTGTCTCTCATACTATGGGGACTAAAAGGCATCAAACAAAACTACCAGGTGACAAGTTCAAAATGAAAAGATATACTCCATATATACACTCCAAAAGTGTATGACTATGCCATGCATATTTCCCTATACTATGGTCATCATCTCCTACTCTTCCTTTAGCACTTGTCTTACTCGTATCAGCTCGCTCTCTCAAGAGTTGTAAATGTTGCTCTCATTTTGTCACACAGTTTTATTTCTCATTTATATTTTCCTTTTTTATTATTTTAAAGAAAATATTTTAATGAAACCCAAGAGTATCTAAATCTTGGGTTTATATATGTTTAAATACCTAATGAGAGAGCCATAAGAGGAAGTAGAACAAAAAGGAGTTTATTTAATCAACATCATTGATTTAAAGCAAATAGAGGGGATGAGGTTAATTCTTGGTTTTTGGATTTAAAAGGGAAATCAATGACATTAACTTTGTCCAATCCATGCCTGAATAGTTGTATTAAACAACCTCTCTATAACTTCAGAAAGTACCTTAAACGATAAAGATCAATCAGAGCAGAAAGTACTCCTAAACAAAGCATTGCTCCAAGTAGCTCAACTCCCATTCAGCTAAAACCAACTGTCAATACTTATGCTGTGTCACAGCTGGAGCAGCATGGCCATCTCTCAAAGCAGACTTAGTCAACTGCTTTCAAGCCAGTGAAAACCAGCTACAAATGCATGCAATATGAGCTTTGAAAGTGATAATAAATGTTGTGCATTTCATAGCAAGTTAAGTAGTTTTCTTCACTTCTCACATACACTACTTCTTGGGAAAATTCACTTACATCCACAAGAACTTCACTAAATCTAAATCCATTCTGACAAAGCAGCAACTGGGAAGTGTGCTTAATTGTGCATTTGACTTGCTAGTATCTGAAAATGTATTTCCTGAAATTAATTACCTTTTCTGCCCCCTTTTTTTTTTTTAAGATTAGCTTGCTGAAGTCAGATGACAAGCTATCTTCTTATTAGAAAAGGAATCTGCTGTCATATTAAAATTTCAAATTCTCATTATGAACAAGATGCAGAGTTTAATAAAATTTTAACAAAGTTTTAATTACTAAATATACAGTATAGTCAACATAAGGTGTGAAATATTAAACTGATCAGGTGGTCTAACTAGCATGTAACAATCCTTATAAAAATCTGAGAGGTATGTAACAAAAATATGAGAAAAATCAGAGACAAACTACACTTAGATCTACTGCTACATTTCATAGAATCATTCATGTTGGAAAAGACCTTTAAGATCATCAAGTCCAACCATTAACCCTACTCTACCAAGTCTACCACTAAGCCATATCCCCAAGCACCACAACTAAAGAGTTTTTAAACACATCCAGGGGTGGCAGCTCCACCACCTCCCTGGGCAGCCTGTTCCAGTGCCTGACAACCCTTTTGGTGAAAAAATTTTCCCAAATGTCCAGTTTAAGCCTCCCCTGGTGCAGCTTCAGGCCATTCCCTCTTGTTCTATCACTAGTTATTCATGAGAAGAGACCAGCACCTACCTCTCTACAATGTCCTTTCAGGTAGTTGTAAAGAGCAATAAGGTCTCCCCTCAGCCTCCTTTTCGTCAGACTAAATATCCCCAGGTCCCTCAGCTGGCTCCACATAAGACTTGTTCTCCAGGCCCTTCACCAGCTTAGTTGCTCTTCTCTGGACCCACTCCAGCACCTTGATGTCTTTCTTCTAGCGAGGTGCCCAAACCTGAATGTAGTACTCGAGATGTGGCCTCACCAGTGCTGAGTACAGAGGGACAATCACCTCCCTGGTCCTTCTGGCCACACTGTTTCTGATACAAGCCAGGATGCCGTCAGCCTTCTTGGCCACCTGGGCACACTGCTGGCTCATATTCAGCCACTTGTCAATCAATTCCTGCAGGTCCTTTCCTACCCTCAAGCAGATCAACACTCCCACCCAACTTGGTGCTGTCTGCGAACTTACTCAGGGCGCATTCTATCTCCTCATCAAGATTTGAACCACCAACCATATGCACACAGAGTGCAATGGAAATCTGAAGAAAATTATTTGCTTGCTTTATTGTGCTTGACCAATGCTACACTTTCAGGAAAATCACACTGTAAACCAAATGGGATATCCCACATCCTAACAAAGTATCCAAAATATGTTGAATAAAAGCACAAGCAGCATTACCTACAGTGAACTAAATTCCTTCATAACATGCTGTTTGCCCCCTCATTTAATTTCCTTCCTTATTGTGGAAAAAAAAGTCACACCTCCTATGTATACAACATCTGCAGATTGTATTGTTACTGCTTTTTAGACTATTTATGAGGTCTGTGACTCAGTTTTAAAGACCGACATGACTGTGGGCTACCAAATCCCGCAGCTCAGCAGCAGGAGATATTCTGAGATTGAAAAGATTAATTTTTATATTTTACATCAATTTGCAGTAAACAACAGAAATCTTCAATTTGGCAGAAGCAAATAATAAATTAAATTAAAAGACAAAGGAGACATTATTGTGAAGAAGGTTGAGATTTAAGGAAATTTAAAAAAAGAATATCTCTCTGGAGACTAAACCAACTACCTTTGTCACATAAGTCCTCTGCTTCCATACACTTGAAATCCAGGATTTTATTGCCAACATGGCAGTAGTATTTTTTATGTGGCGAGTTAGAGGAAACAAAGATGTCTGAAGAATGAAATCCAATTTTTCCGGTCCATTATTACCAAACCAGCAGAGTGTATTCTGGGGCTGAGGGATCTGTGGTGTTCATGGTTTGAAACACTATGCCTAACAAGGCTATACAAAATAAAACAGACAGATCAACCATACGTATGTGTCCTTTTGTAATGCATTTTAGACAAAACCAAACCAACCAACCAAACAAAAAAAAAAAACCCAAAAAACAAAACCCCATTTGATAGCTGACATTAGAAGCTAAGATCTTTTTGAAAACAAGAAAAAGTTCAATATAAAAAACAGTGTTCTGAGAAATTCTGGAAAAACTGTCTTCTCATCAGAGGTTTTGGTAAAGAAAAAATTTTATGGCAACTGCAAAACAAAGTGAGTCATTAATAATAGTTCTTAAGATCTGTGTAGAACTATGCAGTTTATGACATGCTCAAACACTTGTGGCTCTTGTGGCAATAAACACTACTGACATGGAAGATGAATCCAATGTTTCACAGGATTTCTAAAAGCTTTTCATTCTTTTTAAACAAGAGAGTTTAACTTGAGAACTGCTTTTGGGCCTGCTCTAAAACTTCTTACTCATTTGTTGTGTCAGGCAAATATTAACTCCTATAATTTGCACGAGGCTTATTTTTGAACCATCATCTATTTCAGGACAATAGTCACTTCTGAGTACTGCTAGGCAAACTTATCAGTGAAGGCAAACACAACTCCAAAGCAAATATTACTCATGTAGAATCTAGAGCTAACATACGTTTCATCAAAACTTCCATATTTAGCCAGAGCTCTTCAACATGAAGGGACTACAAAACACATTCTGGATTTAGCCCAGAAATCTGCACAGGATCGTCTCTAAGATTTTGCCTAATTCATAACACAGACTTCTAGTTCATTGATGTCATAAGTATTTAATCTTACTTCAATTAAAATAATTAAGGCATATGCACCAAATATAAGAACACATATCACTGATTTTTCTTTTTATTTAGCTGTGGGCTATTCTTGCCCTTCTACTGTAGACAAGTCACACTGCAACACTGTTCTTTTGCCAGTGGCCATATCAAACCAAGATCCTTTTCTCAATCCCCATTTTCCTGTGGTACTGAAAACAGAAATTCATTTCCACTGGACATTGTGAATTGGCAAAACCAAGAACACACATATACACTGCCTAAAGAGCTGATAAATTCAATAACATTAGGTCTTTTCTGGTTTTGTTTTTCTTGTTTTAAGAGTCTTCCAGCTACCAGAGGGATAGATACCAGTATGTATTTTCCATTAATTTAAAACTAAAACCTACCTACTGTTAAAATTACCAAACTGAATTGAAAACTTAGCTGAATTGTAACAAGAGGACAATACAGTATGGTAAAACTGATGCAATATTAAGTAATATCTATCTATGATAAAATGTAGGTGACTACTTTTAGCATTCAATATATATGGTACTAATAAGAATGAAAGAGCAAGTTAAATAATTAACTTAGATTGTTGGAAAAAACTTCATAATGGTTATAACAATACTGTTCAATTATTGTAAAGAGGTGAAGAAAATGATTTTCCAAATCCCAACTGATGCATCAGTTGCATGTGCACAAATTCATTTTTGTTATATGTACAAAGGAGGAAGGCAAGAGCAAAGTCCAATGTTTGCTGCTCTCTAACTGGACTGAGATGAAGAGAATGGGGGGAAATGTGGCAGTGCTCTTCCTTCCCGACAGTATGTCACTCATCACCAAAATATCCCATACTCTGTCAAATGTTATGAATTATCCTCCCAAATGGGGAAACAAGAGGAGGCAAGAATGACTCTGACTCCAGGTTAAATTTATGTTGACTGATTCAATGATAGCTTTTTAGTTACTATAGCCATTTATACCCTTCAGCTTTGAAAATGGAATTCAAGCCCTGGGTAGCATGCTAGGTGCTGTCTTCTACACATGCAAGTCTAAATCCACTCTTGAATTTTCTACTTACTTACATATTATTACATTGTACAATCAGAACTGGAAGTTTTGCCTTCAGGGTGGATATTAACTCTTGAGTGTCTTTCTAGTTGGTAATACAGGCTTAAGACAATTATGGCCTAATAAAATCTATTTTCAAATCTAAACCAAATAGCTTTAACACAGTAAATGCTCTGCTATGGTTCACGAATGTGCAAGCTGTACTCTATTGTATCAGTATTATCACAATTCTTCTGGAAGTAAAACCTTAAAGTATGTCTATTGTCTTTATACAGAAGAGTAACAGACACAGTGTTATAACATGCCCAGGAACATTTTTTCCTAACATCTAAAAATTTTTGCTTTTCTTTATCACCTTTAAAACTTTCGTCTTTCTTTTCAGTATTGGTCACATTTTTTCTTCTTTCGCTAGGTCAAAGATCAAGAATGAGAGGTGCAAGCTATGAAACTTCTGAACTTAAAAGCTGCAATAGTAAATTATCAGCTTGAGGTTCCTCCTAGTCCAGTATCACATCCCAAAAGCAGCCACAGGCTTATGTCTAGACAAGAGTAAAACAAGCACATATACTACTCTTCCAGCTGCCAACTATTTTAGCTCAGAGGATTTCCTACAGACATCTACAGTTGCACAAAGACTCAAGTACTCTTCTGATACTCTTCCTTGTCAGGTCAGTGATGATAGGACTGCTAGCAATATGAAAAGGAGCAGATGCAATCAGATAATCCATTCATTGGTAAATTAACCTTCAGAGTTATATCAGTCTCCTGGGTTACATTTGCAACTGTAGCCCTATCCTTCAACCTATGATACTATTTCATCCACAGAGCAGCCAATAATCCCTTAATTTCAAAACAAATCTGACTAACTTTTCTTACAGATGAGATCAATTCAACCTAGTGTTTTCAGAAAAAAAACAACAATACAAACAAACAAAGCTTGTCCAGCAAACAAGTATCTCAAAAATGCAACAGCACATCTGTAATTATACATTCTATAAAATAACGTATTTGGTGAGGGAGCAGGACTGAAGTTTAATGTAAAATTGATGTGCTAGATGGACCGAATAAAGCAGAGAATGCACCTCCAATGACAGGGGTTTTTTTTAATACCCTTTTCTGATACTTATCTACTAAAAAGATACTATTGCATGCTTTTTGTTGTTCCTTTAACCACTGTACAACACTCAGTATCAACTCTGCAGTTGGGCAGATTACTATGTGGGCATTTTTGCTCAAAAAAGACAACAACTTTATCATCGTGTTGATAAAACTAAGAACTTACTCAATTCACATTCTGAAGGTTTGAGGCCTCTGTAATAGAAAGAAGTTCAATGCTTGCAAAATAATTACAATCTGATGATTTTATTTAATGTGTTTACCATGAGAACACCATTTGATTCTGCTGCAATACAAACCTCACAGTATTCCATATAGCAGGCCATTCTAAAAAATTTTTAACATTTTCCGTTCCCCTCCCATGAACTACATTTTACACTTCTGCTGTTACTGAGAAATGCATTAAAGGAAGGTCACATGATTTCCCTCACGTCAATAAATGATGGCTCAATTAGGCAGATAAGAATCTACAGCCCTCAGCAGAAACTCTCTTCAGTCCATTCTCAGCAGTATAAAGCAGCACTTCGGGACAGCACTAGTTCTGGGGAATGAATACTTGCTATCCTTTGTATACGTGCTCATTGAAAATTTCTCTCTCTCTTCAAAGAAAACTGGATCCTTCATGTTGCTGAAAATTTGCTATCACTGATGGTTTGCACATTTTATTTTCTACATACAGCTACAGTTCACAATTAAAATCAATACGATGGTGAGGAATTTTCATTTTAGCACATTGCTCTTCTAATTCTAAATCATATTTTGGAAATAAGATATCTTGATAAGTAAATGAATAAAAACTCTTAAGAGTTTTGACCCCAGTCCTCAAAGGGAAATTCATACTGAAGGATGAAATTCATTCTTCCCTTATTTGCTGCGATCAGGTGTATTAAGAACTCAATATACAGAGTGCCATTGATAGCAAGTGCAGCTATAAATGCCATTATTCTCCTGGGTACACTCTCAGTGGGTGATAAGGTTGTTTCTGCTTCATTCCAATTACTCACACCATCTTCCATGCCCACTACCTGCCACTGTTTTGCCGACTTTCTTAATTTTAAGCCTGCTGTGAAGAGGAATCTGTTAAAATACTGTGGTGTCTCACTTCAGGTTATGCAGAGACACCAAGACAGAATATTCAGTATTTCCCTTCTTTCTCCCTTTTCTTCCATTTGATTAATTCTTTAAGATTTTTATGACTCCTTATAATGTTTAGCCTTTACTTTTCACAGCACACCTCAGTGTTGTTCAGCACCAATTATACTCCATATGGTCTTAAAAAGACATGTTCAGAGGCATATGCTGAGGCATATTTCATACTAAATACTGTTAACTGCTGTTCCCCACCATTTTCAAATTTGCAGGAAAGTATTGTTATATTGCATCTGGCAACAGCATAGTTGGCAAAAAACTATTAGGAACAGTGGTATTCTGCAAAACTACTTCAGTAACTTCAGTGTAAAAAGTGGTAACATGACAGATCATCTCATCTACAGATCTTCAAGGGAGAGGCATTACTAGCCACATACTACACATGGGAAATCTTGTGATTTAGAAAGGGCTTTGCACGATCTATGGACTATGAGGTCTAACTATGCTGATATTTATTGTGAATATTATGGCCAGGTATTTATTAAATTATTTTGCCTCAGCAACCACATTATTGAGAAACATGAAAAAAAAAAAAACCAAACATACTGTCCTTAACCAACATAGTCCTGCAAATAAAAGCTTCAGTGCAAGTATGATTAGTCTGGGAAGGTGAGGGCATTTCTGCTGGTGTATAGAAGGGGTTATAAACTGTCTCCACATTAGGGTGCTTGTGCCCAACAGAAGTACAAATCCACAGGAGGGTTTTCCACAGCAGTTGCACCAGGAAAATCCTTCTGTTGTGGACAAAATCTAAGTACTCTCAGCTTTTAAGCCAAACCTTGAAAGGATTAGTACTGGTGCTTTTTTCTAATTCATATTGCTAAAATGATGTTTTGTCGGTCAAACTCTTAACTGCTACCATGATGGTCTGGAGATGTACCTTATAAAGAACCAGTGTGTACCTTTCTTTCTCCAAATTCGACATTACTTCTAAACCAGCACTCACTACTTAATCGGACAATTTAGTATTTCCTTAAATATTCTATCCTTAATTGAAGAATGAAGAAAACAACAAAAGGAGGATCTTGTTTTCTTTTGACCAGACAGTCTGAAGCACATTTACCAAGCAGGTGACCCAGTGCACTGCTGACTGAGCATTAGCCTGACTAGAAGGATTAAAGCCACGCCACAAAACCTTCTCAGTCCTGTCTTTAAGGCACAGTTCTATTCTTTCAATTCAGAAAACACCATGAAGATCTCAGCTACAGCAGATGTCCCCCGACAGGAAAAGGGGAAAGGTCTTTTCCTCTGTTGCATCAAGGCCAATCCAGGATCCCATAGCCTCCTTCAAATGAACTTCCAGAACCTGTTTTTGGAATCGGTCAATTCCTGGTTCAAATACACCCAATTACAGGCAATGCTGACAGGATTCAGCCCTTCTGCTTCCTTAAGGGCTAAAGAATCTATCAACATTGAAAAAAGCCCAATCTAGAAGGCATAATATTAACACGTTTAAATACATTATCACTCTAAATCTGTGGAGAAACATTTCTGCAAAATACTTTTTTACCCTAAGTACACGATTGCTAAGCCCAATGTAGCACACATTTACTTCACATAAATTTTTAGGATGTTGATCAGCTATGCTGTAAAAACATCTGTACTTTTTAAAATTCTAACTCTTAGTTGCAAAACTAAAAGTAGCCTTCAGGTTTCTATCCTGCTTTCAACTTCTGCTATTTCAAAACACCTGCAGTCTGGTGTGGATCAATGCCATTCACTACAGTTCAGGTTTTGAGCTATGAGGCAGCATATATGAATCCCCTTGCATTACATGCGTGTATTTTAACATTCTAAAACTTGGTGCAAAAGTTTGTGCTTTTTATTTCAAAGCCACTATGTAATCATTTCAGAGTGGTCATTTCAAAGCAAATCATTAATCATAATATCAAAAAAAAAAAAAAGGTTTGTATTTAAACAACTGCACTGTCCCTATTACACATATAAATGATAACTGAAACTGTAATTTCAACTTCAGACAAAGTAGTGGGCTACCATAAATAGCTTAACACAGCTCTCGGGTTATACACATGCACACAGTTTTTGCTGCTAAAAAATTAACAACCTTCATGTAAAACAGAGCACAACTGCTGTGGGATGTATGTGTGTTTTTTAATGCAGCAGTTGACAACATAAACACAAGGAAAACATATTCCAGTGGTATGCAGACTGTGACATCTGTGTTAATGAGATCTACTCTTTTGGAAGAAAGGTGGAACCCCAAACTTATATCAACTGTACACAGGGGGGTGATTACCAATTATTATACATTTTGGCAGTCAGCATCCAAAAAAAGCAAGTTACCTTGAATTAGAAAAACTCACAAATTTCAAGTTTTAATCTTTAGAACAGACTTAAAATAATGATTCTTTTTAAACTTCAGCAAAGGAGTACTGAAATGAAAAAAAATTCAAGAAAGAGCCAATGCTCTTTCAGTTAGACCACCTAAGTCCTTGATTTGCTAACGCTTTAGTTTTGAGATTTTTCTCTAACAAAGTTGACATGGTAACAGACAAAAATTCTTCTGCTCTCATAAAGAGACCATCTAATAAAACTGACATGCAAGAGGACCTGCAGTAAAAATTTCCCTTCAAATTGACTTACCTCACCCCTTCGAGCATGAAGGCTTCCCTTTTTAATTTACATTTAAATAGTGTGTTAAGTCTGCCCATACTTTACATATGATTTGAGACTCAGTGTCCCTAAAGGCAGAGGCATGTGGGAGCAGAGGTCTCTGCAGCGGTCTGCAGGAGGCATGGCGGGTCCCTGTCCCTGGTGGCAGAGCTGGCCATGGAGAACGCCTCTTCTCACTGCTCCCCAGTCTGCTAAAAATCCCATTTTGGCCTTTGCAGACCAGTAGCTTGCAACCAAGAGACTGATTTAGTATTTCAACAGATTTACAAATTCTACTAATGAAATAAAACATGCCCTTTCCCCTCTCCGCGCCCCCTCCCCTAAAAAGCAATATACTTTTAAAAGGGTAATGCAATCACGACCATTATGTCAAAGAAAATTACACGCTGGGTTTATCTCTGTAGGTATCTGTCAAATGCAAAGCACACACAACATCTTTGGAGTAATAATGATGTTTTATCATTTTAATTACAAACACTTTGAAAAAAATCCCTAAAGTGTACCAATTGGGGTGGTCTGAATGAACAGTAGTTTGATAGCCCAAGGGCAGCAAAAATAGATTGAGCTACCAAATTTCATAGTAGTTATAGCAGCTGTCTTCTTGCCTCAGGGAACCTGAGTATTTAACAAAGCAGACAGCTTGGCATTGGCATCTGATTAGTAATGTGGGTATTGTTGGACAGAGTACACGCGGTTCTATTGTTTCACTGTTTGATTAGGAATTTGAAGAGCTATGGCATCATTTAACATTTATATTTAGCTTTTGTATGTTCATTTACAGGTACTGTAAAAGGATATTTTCTCACTTATCACTTGCTGCAAGTAGGGAATATTGTCTCAAACACGATCAATGAAACATGACAGGATTTAAACGTCAGGGTCAGTTGCCTCCCCATTTCTGTGCCAAAATTTTGTTGAAATGACTGTGTAAGCTTTTCTAATTGGGGAGACAAGTGAATAAGGTAAAAGCCTGTTCTTCCCTTACCATGGGATACCAATAACTTAGAATTTAAAATAATTTTAAAACATCATTTATTCCAGTTTAACTTTACAAGGGAAGATTTCTCTTCACAATATAAGTCTCAGAGGAAAAATTCAACTGTTGAAGTTTCTGGGAGAGTGGGATTGATTTTTATTTTTCTAATCCCACAGTAGCCTGACTGTTTGGATAACCACTGGCTAACTATAAGAGAATCTCTCTTGCAAAACCAATCTGCTTAACAGTAAAAATCTTAGTTAACATGCTTATCTAAAAAGGCTTGATCTCGGGGAATAACCTTAGCACAAACAACAATATTACTCTGAGGTTTGTATTTGAACTTCATACAGCCAAAAAGACCTCCCACGTGGCTCTTTGCTCTTTCATTCTTTAAGTATACATCACAAATTATTGGCGCTTGTTGGCAGAGTTCAAATCACTGAACTCATTGCAAATAGTCTACTTCAGCTAGAAGTACATTCTTTTACTCTATCAAATCCATCTGAGGTAATAAGACTTGATGTTTTATTCAACAGAGCTGAGGAAAATTGTTGCACAATAGGTTAATTCAAAATGGCAGCATAGAAAATGCATCTGTCAGTGGGGATCAAATTACAGGGCAAGCTCCTCTCAGTGCTTAGAAAAACAAGTCTGCAGTTCTACAGATTATGTGCATGTGTGTGTTTAAAGGGGTGGGAAAGGAGCTAAATATCTGAGCTAACCTCCAATTAAAGTCAATCATAAAAACAGCCAGTTTAATGAGTACGGATTTCTTTGGGTAATTATAACACCAACCACTTTTTTTCTCCCTCTCTTAAATCTGTAATTCTGCCTTCTTGTTATTGCTTGCTTTGTCATTAATCGCCTCAGGAACTTGATTTCCTAGCAACAGACTCTGCCACCAAACATTTGGCTCCCGTTCAACATTTTCTTTGTGAAAAATGGCACTGCTATTGCCGCCTGGCTGTTGCAGCTAGACTGGCTGTGTAAGTGCTCTAATAATGCAGTCTTCTAAAAAACACCCCCAAAAAAATCACACGATAAAAGGAGCAGTGACTGAGCTTCACTAATTACTGTGCTGAAGAAGTGTATCTGCAATTTAAAGGCTACTGGGGTAGGAGGAGAATGACAGGAAAGGAAACATTTCTATTCTTCATATAAATAAATATAATTAATAACAGAGGTGAACATTTAGAAATAAATCTTTTTACGATGTTAGACAGATTCTCATTAATTTTCTATTACGGAAAAAGGAGGTACAATCTTTCTTGGAAGTTGATGATGCTTTTTTCTGCATAAAGTACAAAGCATTCATCTTCAAAGAATGACATCTTGAGCATCAAACTTGACCAAAAATAAGAAAATAAAGTTTCTAATTCACTTTTCCACATAAGTTACTTGAGAAAACACTGGCAAAATTGTCTATGCATGAGAAGTTACACCTGATGGGTAGCTTAATGCATGCTACATCCTAAATACATCACAGAATGACATGACACATGCTGATGGCAATTTAGACAAAGCTCTTTTTTGCATTTTGATCAAAGAAATAAAACTGTGAATTTCTGTATTTAGGAAAGTATTTTTCCCATATTGCTTTGGAAGCTAGTAAATGGCAGATTTACTTCCTGGTTAGAGATACAGAGTCTATCATCTCTCCACGATGAATTCAGCTATAACTTCCAGAAAACACAATCTCTCAAGATGGTGGGTTTCAGGAAGGCAATGTTATCCCAGGCCAGTAAAAAAGGCCACAAATAACTGTTGCTAGCTGCAGCTTCTTCTTTATGGTTAAGTCATTCAGAATGGCATTTTCCTGGCCATAAACCCTATGCATTGTTGTGAGAAACAGTTCTGCATATCAAATTGCATAAATACTGATGCCAGAGCACTATGGCAAAAGTTATCAATGGAAAAAAGCTACTGTAGAGTTATTTAAATAAACGTCTTTTTCAGGGGATATTTTGATTCCTGCTAGTGTCTACAGCTCTCATTTCCCATGATGCACACACAGACCTAGCACATCTCCAAGAAAAAAAAAACCTATCACAATCCATTGTAAGTTATCATACTCATCATAGCAGTAAATTACAATAAAAATGCCTTCACTGAATACTCCTCTGAAAGGAGACAGCACAAAGGAAATTTCATTTATACTTACATTGTTATAATAATCAGCATTTTTTTTAAGTAGAATAGCCAAACCCCATGTAAAATACTGTAGAATGTTATTTAAGCTTTGCTACACATTGCTGACATCAAGCTTGTGTTTTGACAGACTCATGTTGAAACCAGATAATTCCTCCATCAAGCCCACTACACTACCACAGTATCTCTCTGCTTAGACAAGCACTTAAGCATTAAAATAAAATAAATATTAAAATACCATAGAATTTGTTGAAACATATCAGAGTGGCTGGACTTTGAAAAACTTCTCCTCCAGAAGACAGGTATGTTACATTGGGTTCATTATGACATGTTAAAACTCATGACACCTCCTACTTGAAACTCAGATGAAGACCAGAGTACCTAGTCTTGATCAGAACTGTCATTAACATCAAAATAAAATGCGCTTGCCATTGACTTCATAAACACAGGAGATGCTGAAGGTGGTGAATGTAATTTAACTGTGGCCTAACGAATCTAAGCAGTATTAGAAAATGTTATACTTAATGTGATACAAATGAAGGGCTTCACCACTGTGAAATTTCTATGATTTGTTTTGTGGAAATAGAAGAGAATATTTTAAACTTTTATGGATGGTAAAATAACAACAGCCCATGGAAAGCTGACTGATTGAAAGAGTTACCTTCTCTGAATAAAAGGTTGTATGGCAACGCTGAAAGTGAGCAACTCAAAGTTCAGCCATATAGAAATAAGTCTTAGAGCTACAAAAAAGCTTCACTGCTCCTCTACTATCTACCTACAACAGGTAGCATAGGACCCAAAGCTTTCAGGCACTGTAAATTCAAAAAGCAAAGATAAGAGAACATAATACATAAGGTATGGTGTAAAAATGGTTCCCCATCTCTTGAATGAACACAGATAAGCAGGAGCATCGGCAATGCTGTACCTATATGAAATGGCTAGGCTAGGTAGTTTACACAGATAGTAATGAGAAAAGTTTGAGACATCATTTAACACCAGCTTTTAAGCACACAAATGATACCCACAAAATACAAATTAAAATACAGTCCCTAAATAACAATCCACTATTTTCCTTTGTATAGAACAAGGGACAAGCATTTTATTAAAGGAAGATCTGTCTGGATTTTGGGGGCTACTTAACCGATCCACTTGAAGTTAAGACTTCAAGTTACTATAGACTGGGAATGTAACTGCAGTCAATATTGCCATTTCATATGCTTAATGAAGTAAAGGAAAGTATAGAAGGGGAAAAAAAACCAAAACAACAACAACAAAACCTGAAGCACAAAAGGCACTTCCAAGAACATATTTATTACTTTGGCACCAAGATAATATTAGCATCAAATGACAGTGTTTCATCCACCTAATGCCTCAAACTGTAAACATGAAATGCATGCAGGTGTTGGACTGAAAAACAAATTGAGTAAGGCTAAATAACTGGCAGAAGTAAAGATGGCTAACACGAGAAAGAGAAAACATACATCTGGGAAACACCACACTTGTGACAATAATATCCAAATATAGGCAGAAAGTTAAAATTCATCTGTCTGTATTAGCAAGCAATAGCAGTTGTCACAGTGTTAAGATTTCTCAAGGTTAAGTGCAACTTTTAATGAAGGAAAGTACTTTCTCCTTTTCCATTTTCTTCCCATTATAAAAGGTCAAGTGCAAAATTTCTTACTCACATACAGTAGCATAGAGGTGCTCATTGGAGTTAAATGGCAACTAAAAATCTCCCCAGTTTTTCTGCTCTCCTAAGTAACTCTTAGGAGCAGATTATTTTTTTAATCAAAACCACTGCAGCTGAGGCTTTTGTAAGCTATGAAAATTAGTAATTATATGCTGCAAGTTGCATTAAAAATGTTTAAAAGTTTTTGTGGAATATCCAAGAAACTGAGCACCAGCTACTCCCATAGATTTCAGTTGGCACTAAAGACAATGATGATCTTAAAAAAAAAAAGCACATGTTCCCCAATCCAATCCATGTTATAGAATTCTTAGAGATGCCTATATAAATACAGTAATACCATCAGTTTATTGAATGCCTCTGAAATGAAGACAAAAAAAGTGCCCAAATAAGCAGTTTTATCACCCCAGTTTTTAAGATGTAACTCTAATATATAAGAATTCTAAAATGCAAATCCTAACAGAAAGGAGAGAGAGGGAGAAAGGAAAGGGGAGAGAGAGGGAGAAAGGAAAGGGGAGAGAGAGGGAGAAAGGAAAGGGGAAAAGAAATTACACCCCCCCACCCCCAAAAACGCAACTGAAGATTATTCTCATGTCAGGTTGTATCCCATTCACGGTTTCAGAGACAGAATGATGATATTTAGTGTTATCATAACTCTGAACTTATTCTGAAATAAGGGAAATGTCTGAGGAAGAGATATTTTCTAGCCCCTGTAAGAACCAAATAAAGTCCCTCACTGTGATTTCTAATCAGACACCAGCAGCAAAATGAATACGACAGACTGGAAGATTTGATGTCAGTGGTAGAAATTACTGCAAGTGTATGAATTATATCTGGAGAAGGGAAAGAAACTGCATAGAGTTTGACAGTACATGTAACCTATCTTAAATGATACAAAGTAGAGTAATTCTAAAGGATTAAAATATACCTTTAAAGTTTACCATCTTCAAGAAAGCTGGGGCAGCCTCTGAATTTTGCTTCTTTCTGTGATTTACAGAGTCCTATTCTTTGTTAGTCTTTCTCCAATTTGTCTGCCAGATCTGATTACCAGATGGCTAAAATAAATGTATTGTGTTCATTCATGGTAACAGAAGTTGTCTTTAAGGGTTCTGTCACGGCTTCACTATCTTTTCCTTTGTACCTACTCCTCCCTCTGTGAATTGATTAGATTTCAGAGTTAAGTTTCATCTGAGGGCCATTCTGCTGAATGCTGCATTGAAAAGCATATTATCTATTCTAGGGAGCACATACAGATGACCACAGGATATCACAGATCTGTCCCAAAGCAACAACTGCCCTACCCTGCCAAGAAAATCAATTGTTTGATAATCTCAGGACGTGGATTTCCAGAATACGTATCTGTCACTAACATAAATTCTAATGCAATCCAAGAAATAGGTGACAGCTGGATAGAAAGAAGGAAATGAAAAGCAACATATGCACAGTGTAAAGCCAAGGAAGGTAACAAGACTAAAGCGAAGACAGACAACAGTAGACAAATTAATGACTCAGAGAACTACCCTATACCTGAGGAGTGGTAATTGTTCACTACATGTTTTTGTTTAATTTATTAAACTGCTACAAATCTGCAAGAAGAGAAGCTAAATAGAAGGAAAGGGCATGAATGCACTGTAGCACAAAGGAACGTGTGAGGTTCTACACGTGTAACTTTACTGAAGGAAAAGAGACTGTCTGTAATCTGAAGTGATAACACTGTCCTTGAACTCTCTTAGATGAAGCCATCCTTGAGTGCTTTTACTACAGGTGTCAACCAGATTTTTAACCCAACAGATCTCCTGCAATCAGATGATCCCCTAAACTGAATTTCATTTTGCAAATATCTAATACAACTTATTAACACTTCAGTGTTCTTTATTTATCCATTAACCTATGCACATTTGGGGTTTTATTTTGAGTTTAGTAAAATAATTCTCTGTCTCAGTCAAATCTTAGATGTTTTAGAACTGGCATTTGAAGAAAAAGCTTTTAATATATATGAAAATCAGTGTAGTGGATCACCTAGTCAAAATTTAAATGATCAAACTGACTGAACACAGAAGAGTGGCTTTGGAACTAAGATGAAGGTTATATTATTAAAAAAATGCAAAACCCCCTGTTTTACACCTCATGCAGTACTTCCCACTTTTCCCAAAGCATCTCCACAAAGTTTAATTTTTCTATATTTTACATTGGAAGCTTTAATTAAAAAATACTTACCGTAGTATAGTTTTTAGTAACATCTGTCATTCTGCTCCTTTATTTAAACTGTACTATTAGCCTTTCAATACTTTTTTACCCAATAGCATTAGTTCCTAAGCATGGCATTTGGAACAGACTGAGGTATAATTCTTGGGAAAGTCAAAACTCAGACCATTTGAAAAACAACAAAAAAAAGTAGACAACACACCTATGTATTTTTTTAACTGCAGCACAAACATATGGTCATACCAGTGGGATGCATTTTCTTTGTACACTGAGGAGGTTAGAAGTATGTTTTGACAGTTATAAAGGGGCAGTCTCAGCCACGCACCAGAATCAATAGCAACCGTGTAAAGCCTACAGCAGTGCACAGTAACAGACTGTAGGAGGCATTAACACCAGCTAAAAGAAATAACTGTATTTTCAATGAACTTGTTCCTCCTGGATAATCAATTTTTTACACTTCTTACCAGCTGTTCCCACATAGCTCAGGTAGCAGAATGGAAGCAGCTGTCATAGAGAATCCATATATTACATGCATGTTATGAGGTTTTAATCTTTCGTAGATGTTTCATGTTTGCTAATTTTGATCAGTCATATCAACTTGAGAGCAAGATGAAAACAAATTCACCACTTCTATTTAGGCAAGACGTAATCTACACAAATACACTAATCCGGCTTGATTCATTCTGGATGGTAAAAAGAAGAATACTAATTGTGAATCTACTAATGCCCCATCCTCAAAACCTCTTTATTCTAGAAGTAAGATATTCATCATTAAAATCAGTTTGCCCCACCGCCCACATTCAAGAGATTTGTCACCATCATTGTTTCTGAAATATTGAGTTATAAGGTGCCATAGTAATTACTATGGAATAAATAGCAATTAAGATTGTTCACACAAATAAGCTCAAACTGTTTGCAGTGAATAATTATGCTAATAGTGTTTTTCTACATAATTTGTGCATCCTTCACAACAATTTACTAGAAAATGTGAAATGTAAATTTGATGCACTACTACAAAAGCTCTGAAAATGTTTAGTTCTTATGATTTTTTTCCCACTAATTTAAGAAAGCACATACTAAAACATATTTCATTTTCTTTCATTGTAGTCCCAATGAAATCATCCTAAACCATACGCAACAGACATGCTCATTGCTTAAACCTCACGATGTTGTAAGACAAATTTTACCAATTTGAAAGAAGATTAACTTACTGCTATATAATAAACTTTGGCCTTTTCCACCAACTTCCAGTTCTTCTCCAAATCAAGATGCTTCTCCTTCTTATAGCAATTAGCAGCAGCAAGGTTAGCTACAAGAGACCTGAAAGTGAGTAAAAACCAGGCATTAGATATTCCTTAACTAATGCTACTACAAATTTCTCACAAAGAACAACATTTCTCTAATATAATAAAAAATATCCTAAGGAGCCTAAAAGCAATTAATAATGAGCACCATAAAGCACATATACATTATTTGACCATTTCATAATGTTTAAATAAGATATTTTAAATCACATATTAAATACAATTTAATTTTAAGCCATACATTAAAGAACATACCACCTACGCAGTTTATGTAACCTATTGCTATTATACTGTTCACATGCCTTCATTTGCTTAGAATCAACCTTTGTTGCATTTTGTGATCAACTCCCTCTGTATGGTACAGCATCTGCAGATTTTCATTAAAACTCTTCTAATACCTTAACACCTAAAGGAAAGCAGCTATTCCAGTTTATCTTCCCTAAGACCAACAAGTCAATGAATTTGTATGTCTTGCCTTTACACATTTCAAATGAATAGTTATATTATTTTAAAAGAGGGTTGGTTGGCTGTCCCTCGGGGCCCCCCCCCCCATTAGGTTCATATTTTCCTTTAGCAAATGAAAAAGGGCCGCATTGCTACTTTTAGATTATGAACTGTTAAAAAAAGCCTTTGCCTTAGCTGTGCATTACTGGAATACTACCAAAAAACTCATTTGTACTTCATTCTTTTCTAATAAGTTATAACACAAGCCATGGGACGCAACTCCCATTAGCAAGATCAAAAATACTCATATCATATATACTTTGTCACATGTAAGATACATTCTATTTTAAATCCTCCTCTTCAGCCATATGAAACACAGAAAACTGACAGATGCATTCCTATAAAAAGGCCATAACATGGTAGCACTCCATTCTGCCTACTATGACCAAATCCTTTTATGCATTTTTACTGTGAGAAAGTTTAATAACATCCAATATTTAAAGAAAGGGAGTTGGGGAAACAGATATTTCCCTGCTAGCACACAGAGTTTTAAAATTAATTTTCAAGATTTAATAGTCATAGGATGCACCTTTAACACATCACTGTTTTGTGATATTTAAGTACATTAGCCATGTAAATGTGTGATTACACATACAACTTATGGCTATTGAAAACTTTTGCCATCTCCAACATACATACAATTGATGTTGTATGTATCATCCTTTCCCATGTGAATGCCCCTACAACGCAGAGACAATGGGTCTGAGTGAACTGCTAATCTGCCTCTACCGAGTCATGCTTCTACATCCAGACTGAGTACCACACACAAGTGTTAGAAGGTAAGAAAACTAGGAATTCTTCAAAATTCATTCCACCTCAAAATGGCATCTTACTACTGTCACCATTTCTTTGCCCTATTCAATAAAAGACAAACAAAAGCCCCAACGAATCTCTTATAAAGACAGCAACCAAGTCTCCCTGTACACTTGCTGAAGCACTCACCACTCACAATTCCTGCAAGATAAACAGATCAAGTATACTAAAATTAAAACAAAAAGTCAGACTAACTTCTTCTGAATCTATCCAAATATATCACAGAGTTCCCTGTCATTTAATCCCAGGAATATTCTTGGGGCTTATCTCTTTACTTCTAAAGCCTAAAGGCAATAAGAACTAATGTGAAGGGAAGGGTGGGGGGTGGGAGTAGGGTTGGGGTGAGGGTTGGGGAGAGTGGTAGGGGGAGGGGGTGG
>JANIJG010002594.1:152277-173588 GCA_024611175.1 Megaceryle torquata
GTCACCAAATCCCCATCGTAAGAAGAACAACAGAAAATAAAAAAACGGTTCATACAACGCTCCACACAATGAATAATAATAAAAAAATATATAAACAAATAGCCCAAGCCTCTGTGGTAGTACAAGTAACAGGGGAGAAATTTCATTCTCAATGACTATTATCATTTCAGTGACAAGAAATCCACTGAAGAACCAAGAAAATCCAAGAAAGACATGTGCACAACTGGGGTAATTGTCTGTAAACCAAATTTAAAAAGCAAATTAAATCACTCAGTTTTGGCAAACCTTAAATATCTGTCAAGGACCTAGCTGGAAAAATCTCATCTGTCTACGTATGTTGCTAAGTGAAAAGCAACAGAAAACTAAGCAAAGACTATGTTTCCTTTCACTTACCACATAACCCTGAAACTGTAAACCAAGCTCTCTGTGGCTAGATCCCACTGTAGAGATGCTCTGCACATGATGTGTAATAAAAGATTATTACACTAAAGACAAAGCACTAAGCTTTTCCAAATTAAAACTCTATGTCTAAAAGCATTAAGTTCAACATGTGGGACACAGAGAAGGTAGATGGTTTTTAAATAAAATACAGTAATTAGAGACAGCTCGTGCTTCAAATCAAACAGCTTAGGGTAGACTCTGGGTACGTGGGTATTTCTAAGCAGAATGCACAAATCAAAGCTACAGATTATGATGGAGTGTAGGTACTACTTTAATCATATGTTATGTTTTTCATGTAAAGCCCTGAAAAAACAAAGAGTATTAATACTGCTAAGCTGAAGAATTCAGGGTGGTAATCAGGAACTAGCTCAGAATGCCTTTCTGCAAAAAGCTAGACAGCAAAAACAAGAAACATTCGCATCAGGGTAGCTGAAACATAAAAATACATATAGCCACTTACTAGAAAAGCCAGGAGTCCTATTAGCTAGCTCCTCCAAAGAGACAAGGAAGCTGAATTACCACAGAAGGAAGCTAACGTGTACTTCAACTGGGACAAAAGTTAACTCTATCTATGGATTAATCAACTGGGGCCACTTTGAAGTGATTCTTACCAATATTGAAAATGCCAAAACCCAAGAAACAACCAGAGGGTAAATCAAGAGTGAGAATAAACTTGCTTTCACTAGAAAAGGGGAGGAACAGCTTGCCCAGGGCAGGGGTGGAGTCCCCATCCCTGGAAGTATTTAAGAGTTATGTAGATATAGTGCTTAAGCATGTGGTTTAGTCAAGGACTTGTCAGTGTTAGGTTAGTGATTGGATTCAATGATCTTAAAGGTCTTTTCCAATGTAGCCAATTCTCTATTTGGAAAATCATAAAAATACTGCTTAATAAGTTAAAGTACTTGTAGACATTTTAATGAATACATTTACCTAAACTTTTAAATTCAATTGAGATTCACAGCAAAAGATACATGTATTTTTCCTGAATTCATGATGTATGCCTACTGATAGTCTTTAGTTTCCCATCACATCATCTAGGAAATGATGATGATGGTTACAGGATGCGTACACAGACGCTACGTATGTGCCTGAAGAGAGAGAGAATCACAGACCAGAAACATCTTTATTGCTTGTCTTCTCTTTGAAAAACTGAATATGGATTCTGGAGATGAAGGGGGAAGTCTGTAGACATAATTAATGTCAAAACTCCAGATGAAGATGAATGAACTTCCTTCCTCCACTGAGTATGTACATTCATTCCTGAGAGTAAGACATTATGTATGACATTAAATTGGGAGGGACAGGTTGATAAGCTGGAGGACAGGGCTGTCTGTCACTCAGTGGATCTTCCAACAGCCTGGAGAACTGGTTTGGCAGAAAACTTGAAGGCAAATGCAAAGTCACGCAACTAGGATGGAGTAATTCCCACAAAGCAATATAGGCTGAATGTTGACAGGATACAACACAGTTTTGCAGGAAAGGACCTGTAGGTGCTGGTGGACCGGGCTCGGAATGCGAGTCAGCAGTGCACCCACTCAGAAAAGGTTAATCACTTCCTGGTGTATACGAGCAAGCATACAGCTAGCCAGACAAAGGAAGTTAGATATTCAGACCTCGGAATCATTATATATTTATTCACAGAACCACACGGAATCACAGAATGGGTGGGATTGGAAGGGATCTCTGGAAGTCATCTCATCCAATGCCCCTGCTCCAGCAGGCTCACCCATAGCAGGGTGCCCAGGATCTCATTGTCCAGGCAGGTTTGGAGTCTCCCCAAAGGAGGAGACTCCACAACCTCTCTGGGCAGCCTGGGCCAGGCTCTGGCATCCTCACAGGAAATAATTTTTTCCTTCTGTTCAGATAGAGCCTCCTGGGTTCCAGTTTGTGCCCGTTGCCCCTTGTCCTGTTTCTAAGCACCAGTGACAAGTGTCTGGCCCCATCCTCTTGACCCTCAGCTTTTAACTATTAATCAGCATTGATCAGATCCCTGAGTTGACATATATTCAACCTCCATTCTGGTCTCTAGACCTCACCTGGTGTTCTTTGTCCAGCTATGAGCTTTCTATTACAAGGAAGTCACTGACAAAATGCAGTGAGTCTAGCAGTGGGACATCAAGATTATTAGAAGGCTGGAACACTCAACAAGTGAAGAAAGGATTAGTTGAGCTTTTAGAAGAGGTACCTAAGGGAGACCTTCCTGCTGTCTTCAAATATCTAAAGAAAGACTACAAAGAAGATTGAGCTAGGCTATTCTTGGACAGAAGAAGGAACAGATATAAGCTGGGAGAAGGAAAATTCCAAAAGAATTTCTCCCAGGAAGAGTGGTCAAACACTAGAACAGGTTGAGCAGAGGTCATGCAACCTCCATCGTTGGAGATATTCAGAACCCAGCAAGAAATGGCCCCGAGAAACCTCATCTAACGTTCAAGTTGGCCCTGCTTTCTGCAGGGTTTAGACCAGATTCCTCTCTAATTAGAATTGCTCTAGGGTTCTACATGTTGCATGGAAAATTCTCCCCCCTCTGGCTCTCAGTTCAGGTCATGTTGCTGCCATTGACTTTTCTAATTCTATCCAAAACATTCACCAGCTTCTCAGGAAGTTTGGTGTGGATTTTAATTATAGGACTGCTAACTTAATTGAATAAATTCTACCAACTCCTGATACTGCTTTGAAAGGGAAAGAGCAGTTCCTCAGGATTTATGGCACTGAAAGCCAAAGAGGGAAACCAAAAAGGATAATGCTACAATATAAAGAATATTTTGCTCCTATTCAGAGCCATAAAGAAAAGAATTCTTCCTGGTAACCAATACCTTTTTCATTACTGTTTCAATAGCTAGTACCAGAAAATTTAGATATTGGCAGAAATCGGGGAGGGGTGGTGTGCTACCTTAATCTCCAGATTAAGGCAGTCCTGACTAGATGGTTCTGAAACCTTTAAAAAAAATGGTCAGGAGGTAATCAGCAAAGAAGTAGTACGTAAGTTCACGAGTTGTGGGTGGAGGGAGAAAGAAGAATGCAAAGGACCCCAGTCAAGATAAATTCCTATAGTCTTCATTATCTCTTTCTGAAATGCTCGTTTTTACTCATTTTATTACAATAAAAATAATAAATCACTCCATAAATGGGTTCTTTCTTATGGAATACTCTGAAACCACCCAAAATACAACAAAGATCATCGTTCATAGTCTACAAACATAAGAAAGGTTGAATAGAGTTCTGAAGAAGTGATTTTTTTTTTATATAGCAAAGACCATCCCAAAGAAAGTAGCAAAGGAAAACACGAAAGCCAAAATTCCAGATAAATTGTTAAAATGTGGATATGTAGAATTACAGTTATTAGATGAACTTTGCAACAACTGCAAGAGCAAATGAAAACATCACTTCTTTCTTCCTCTTGTATAAAAATCAAATTTTAACCCTTTCAATCCAGCTATATGCTGACACCTATCCTTTTTATACACACTATCACCAGAAGCATATTCCTCATTTCCCAATCAAGTATATGCCTTATATGCCAATCAGCTTTCACAGAGGTTGCATAAACATACTTGTTAAGCAGCTTTTGTCTCCCATATATTTTATCTCTCCAGAGCAACTGCAAGCTATAAAGTTTAGAAAAAAGTAACGTATTATCTCACACCTTTCTACTGTAACACAACTGCTGTTATCTACAAGTATATTAATACTTCCCAGCCCCAAATGATGACTCAGGCAGTCCTGTGGTCTCAAACAGTGCCCCTGCTTTATCATTCAAATCACAATTTTTTCAAGGCCAAATATTCCAAACAAATTAGTCTTACACATTATGCCAATTACATTTCTATCTTTGGGAAAATATTAAAGGCCCAATACCTGTTATCACTAGTGATGCAGGCAGCACAGGTTCCTGTTGGTTCTTCACTCTGCTCATAGTAATGGGCATCCACATGAGCTTCCTCTGCCTTCTTCTTTAAGATCTCCCCAAATTTATCTTTACCAATGCACCCAAAGAAAGTTGCAGCTTTGTAAGGGCTCTGGATCATCCACTGCAGGTTGACAGAAAAAAAAAAAAAAAAAAAAATTAAAAACAACCAACAAACAAAACCAAAGTTAGCATGTCTGGTGTATTATTTTTTTGCCTTTTTTTTTTCCTCTGCACTCACCATATTTAATTCTGTCCCTACAGAATGCTTCTATGCCTGAAGTAAAAATCATGTAGTACAAGGAAGGGATGGTCAGAACAGAATAAAAAGTTTATCCTTAATGATCTCACTGAGTGTTTTATACCTAATGTAAAACTTAAATGCACAGAATACTATCAAATAAAGTAGATTTATGTGTCTTTAAAAGGTATTTCAGGTATTTCAAAAGCAGTTCCCTTGCGCAAAGGAGATGCCCCCCCACTTACATTTAATAAAGCAATGTATGGTGTCTTTAAAGAAAATTTGTAGAAAAGACAAAAGAAACGTAAAAATCCCACACACTCCACAAAATCCAGAAACACAGAACATAAGGAAAACAACACATTTTAAAAACATAAGAAGAAACATAGTGTAATATTCACAATATATATTAAACACTAAATGGTACTGAAAATAACAGTTTGTGTCTACCATTTAATTATATGCAAAAAAGGAAATGCTCTCCATTTACACTGTTAAACCATACATGAAAATATCTATCTCCAACTTTATTAAGAGCAGTTCTGTCGCTTGAATGGTACAGAAAGATCACAGCTGTGCTATGTTGCTAACATGCCAGGTTATTTCATAAAGCTCCTCTTTCATTAATATAAAATACATATCATTCAACTCTAAATGTAACTCCATTTCATACTAAGCTAAAAAATATCACTTAGCAGCAACAAAAAATCAAGAGTGAACTAAAAAAATAAAAGTGAAGTAACAATCACAGGCCCTACTGTGCTGGTGGTGAGTCAACCAACTGAAGTCATTGAAATTCACTCTAATTACAGTCAGAAAGCTTATCCACTCAATCTATAGTACGTATTAAAGACTACATCAACTTACTGCTATACTAAAACCCTACTTATAATTGTTGCCTAATCAAGATTTAAATAAATGATGTCTCCATTACAAAGCAGCATTAGTGGTAGCTGTGGGTTGTAGAAAGGTCAAGTAACTGAGTTGCAAATACATGCTTAGTCACATCTTGATTACTTCAGCTCCAGAAGAGGAAATTAAAAAAAAAATAAATCTTTATTCATGTAAAAGTCTTCATTAATAAGGCAAAGGTGGACAAAAGTTGAAAGGCCTCTTTTCTACAGGAATTTAATATATATGTAAGTTTAAGGACAAAAAAGATTGAATGCTGCCAGCATCTAACAACACAATCTCATTCATTAAAGACACACTACATATGCTCTGCTGACCTATTCCATAACACTCTAAATTAATATAAATCAAGAAACCCCTTAGCAAGAATTATCTACAATATCCTTGTATTTTACATACATTTGCACATACCTAATACATATTTGCACAGTGTTCATTTAGGACATCTTACGAACTGTAACCTTTAATATTTGGAGGTAGAACAGATTATTTAACAAGACTAAAGATGTTATGACCTACTGCAAGCAAACACAGAACCAATTTCCACACTGATAAGTACCTGAAGTCTCGTGTCCCATGTTGAAAAGCTTGCCTTACTCTCACAAATAACAAGAATTAAGAGATCACCATGAACAGCATTTATCAAAGCATCAAACCCCACAAATTCTTCAACAAAACGTAAGACCTCAAATTGCACATTAGGCTTACAGCATTTTATCAAATGACACAACTTTTCCATCCTTTTTATATATGTGACAACATTTGAAGCAGCACTAAGTAATATTTCACATAAATCTCTGAAAAAGAATTTCAAGTATCAGTTTTGGCTATTGGCAGCAGCTAGGTTTGAATTCAGATGTGATACATGCCATATATAACTGTGGCAAAACTTACTTTAAATCTAAGTGAAGTTATTCTTGAGAATCAGAAGTCACAATCTAGGATTCCTTGAGATGAGCCTCTGAATATTGCGCAGATTACTTCTTCCATAAATAGTAGTTCTGCTCATACTCATGGTTATTTGAAACATAGGTATATGGTGGGGGAGTATTCCTGTTCTACAGATATTATTTTCATTTGAAAATCTAAGCTAAGTAACATCGAGGAAGATGGAAAAATGGTTTAGTAGTGTTTCTGGAAAGATCTTCTCATCACACATCTCCAGTGGCAAATACTCCCAGCTTCTTGGAATTATTTCCACATATTCCCACAACAATGGTGGTGAGGTGGAGCTAGCTGCTGAACTCTGCAGAACTGCAGAACAGAACTTCAAACTGTTACTTCTTTCCTCAGCTAAAAGGCTACATATTAGTATGAGCAAAAAATAGACATCACTTTACAAACTTGATGGAATTGAACTGTAGCAATATCTTTGTGGTATACCATTGAAGTTACACTTTGTGGAATGAGTCATGGCAGACATTTTTTGCATACATGTGAAAAAACGAGATCTTTGAGGTAGACTCTGTAGCAATTTTAAAGTTTTTTAAGATCCTGTACTGGAATTTAATTTTGAACAACCAGATATGGAAAAAACAGGCTCTGATGGGCTACTCCACACACCATTGTTAGTGTTGCTGTTAGTAACATATTGGCTAAAACACTCTAAATGAGAAAAAGGGACAGTCATCACAAGACATTTATCACCATAAAACAATCATGCAGTATTATTTCCAATATCCAATGAAGGCCAGTAACAAACTGCACACATTAATGCCAGGTATATGGTTATATAAACTGTAAATTCATTTTATAGATTTATGTGGAATACAAGACTTAAGGAATGAAAAAGACTCTAGACAGAAACAGAAAATGACCCAGCTCAGCAGGCACTAGCATAATGAGTTAATTATCTAGGCTTTGGCTAGGCAGTGAGGCAGCTATTAACTAACTGTATTGACAGTCTGGTCAGGAGAGGTTGGCACCTGGCCACACCATGAATCTTCACCATCACCCAAGGGAATCTGAGGCTGTTAATGGCCCAAAGACAGAAACGTCAAAAGTAGGAACCTATCCTGGAAAGACAAGACAGTCTCGGGAGTGGAATACCACAAAGGAAAGTCAACATCTAGAATGATTTATGAAGTCTAATGTATTTCTTCATCCTAAAGTTTTCTTCTGTCAGTGCAGCTTGAACATCAGGTATGTACAAGGACAGGCCCTGACCTTTTCAGTCATAGTCCTTTTCATAGGATATGCATCTGTGATAGAGGAAGGAGAGCAGGAAATAAAACACCTTTCAGATGTTCTCTTGAGTTAAACAGAGTGCATTTTCCTTACAGCTTTGCTGTATGCACCCTGGTAAACTAAAGCAAATATTAACTTCTTTTTAAATAAATAAATAGATAGATATTTATTGTCTTTGGCATAACCCTCTCTTAAAATGAGGCTGATTTCAAAATAAGCATAATCTAATATCAGAATACCCTATCCCTACAGACACATTAAGATCGAATACTGAAGCCAGCTCTTCCAAGAAAGGCCAGCACCCTGGCTGCTCAAGGATACACTAGAGTCACAAAAGGCTTCTCTCCTTATTTCACGAGGCTAACTTGGGCTCACAGTAGTAGGAGTGTCTGTTCAAGTGTTTTTTCACGATCAGAGTTAACTGGGTGAACACTCTGGCATGCTTTAGCTATCAGAGAAGTGTAAGAACCTTTGTGTTCCAGAGAGTGGGTGGCAGCCACAGAGAAAAGCATCATTTTTTCTTGTAAGATGGTGAGATGCCAAGAAAACTTGGTAACAAGTAAAACTTCTGAAGCCCCAACTGTGACTTCAGGAGATTTTTTGGAGTTAACTATGTCCCACTCTTTCACATCCTCAGAGTTGAATATGTGGTACACCTATCTCCCACTTCTGTCTGATTAGAAAATGGCTTTGGAAACAGTCTTTCCTCTGTGTTACAGAGGCACCTCTAGAAGCACTTTTTCCAGCACTAGAAGGGACTTGTCTTTGATTGGCTACTCAATGATGCCTTTTAAGAATGATATTCAAGGTGAGATAACAGTTACCTGAATGGTCCCTTACACCCAAGAAATAAAAAATTGCCCCTTAAAAACAATTGGAAAGAAAATCAGAAGGTTTGAAGAATTAAAGAAAGAGAGAGAAACAAGTTATTTGATTTGTATTTTCCAAGATTATCCTATTTAGCTTGAGAATGCCATTGTTCTGCCATAGGAACACAATTCAGCATCCCATATCACAACACATGACCTGTATTCAAAGCTTTTCTTTCCTGTTCCTGCAAAGTTCTCCGTAGAGGATGACCTCTACTTGAAAGGCAAAAACCAGCAAAACTGAACAGTTGATCTAATTTACCTCACTATCTTCAGTTGCAAAGATCCTTCCGCTGCAAAAGGAGTTTGCTACTGCTGGGTTTCCATATGCAATTCCATATGACTTAAAAAGAAACATACTGATGAAGCTTAAGATCGACTATAACCCTCTGACTAAAGCAAAAATTCTTCAGAAATTATTTCATTTTACTCTGACTCCATGCTTTGCTCTAAGTGCCACTGTTAACTAGACAACATTGATGTGAATCTGAACTTCTTAGCTCCTGGATCCTTTTTTCAAGCTGTAGCCAGTAGTGCATTTCCACATCTGTCAGTCATCTTAAAATAACAACGCCAAAGCATACAAAGCTTTGCTTAGACTGACATACCTTCTGCACATTCAAGTTTTTAGCCATAGACTTGCATCCTAAATGCCTAGGAACTGACAACACAACAGGAAGCATTATGTCCCTTCACAGTGAAGGATCTTCAAAACTCATTAACACTGAATACAGACATCTGAAGTGCATCTGAAGTGCGTTATTTGAAGCTGGACTCTTCTCTGCATGATCTGTCAAATCAGATCTTATTTTAAATTGCAGCTTACAGAGGAGAGGACTCCAAAGTCCTAAAATTAGCTACGACTTAACATGCTTGCTAAATTCTAAACTGAGCAATGTTAGCAACTACTCGGGAGGCATTTTTCGTAAATGGGAGCAGAAATGGCTTGTTTTTATACAAGATTATTTGGAGTAGCTATTACCTTTACAATCTGAATTTTAGAAGGAGTTCATATACTTTTCAAAAGGTTTCACCAGTCTGTTATACCCCTCAGACATGTCCCATCACCAATTATTACACAGTCTATAAAAAAGTTCTTATGAACATTTTTAGGAATATTTTAGATGCTATAAGAAAATGTATCATACCTCATCATAGAAAACAGATAAAATAAGAAAAAAATGGGATTAAACCCTAAATCATTATATATATATTTTAAAATATGAGAACCTGACAATATGCAAAACAATCCTAAAAGAAAACACGTTACTGTCACTGTTATAAATGATCTCACTTATTTCCTGTGAATAATGTGACACACTTGAAACACAACTAGAATGCAATATTCTCTTAAATATACCATATATAATTTAAAATCCCTACCATTGTGGGTTAACCCTAACCAGCAGCTAAGCCCCCACCCATTGTCTCTCTCAACCCTCCCTCCTGAGGGGCATGGAATTGGAATCATAACAGTATGAAAAATACACATGGGTCAAGATGAAACAGCGCAAAGGCAACAATTCACCACCTCCCACCAGAAGAATGACGCCCAGCCAGTCTCCAAGCCATGGCTGCCTTGAAGAACTCCCAACTCCTTCCCTGCCCCCAGCAGTTTTATTGCTGCCCATATTCCATATGGCCTGGACTATCTCTTTGGTCAGCTGGGGTCAGCTGTCTGGGCTGTGTCCCTTCCAACCTCTTTCCTATCCCACAGTCTACCTGCTGGGGCAGCAGAGTGAATAAACATAGGTTGTCTTGATGCTGTGAAAGCACTGCTCAGCAACAGCTAGAACACAGAACCAGACAGGCTGCTATGAAGAAAATCAATTCCATCCCAAGCAGAACCAGCATACCTAACTCCAGAATCACTGCTATGAGAAAACAGCATCAAGACCTTGGAAAACAGATGAGATAGTACAGTTCTGTTCCAAGACCTCTGCAATCTTTTTTCTTTTTGTTTTCATCAATCAACATTTAAAGGTTTCTAAAAATAGAAAAGGAAAAAATAAGCTTATCTTTATTAAAGCAGGCTTGCAAAAAGGAGCCCCATGTCCTGTACAGTAATTCTTCCACCGTTAGCTGAAGCTGCCAAATCTTGCATGAGGAAGTGACTTTGTTAAAATGCATGGCAACACCCTTAAGCTACTTCCAGTCAAATGAGATAGAAGTGATATTTTTTAAAGGAAAATACCAGCTAAAGCCTTGCACTGAGACCAATATCAAAATCTTATCAGGGTTTGGCTCAACATGTAACTATCCAAATCTCTGCACAGGAATATCTAGTTAGTGTTATTGTGGCGCCAAAAGTTGCATTTTGTTATAGCTTTTCAAATTAAGGTGTCCATCAAGACGTCAGTCTTCCAAAAGCAGTAATTTATTCACTTCTACTTTTAAAAACACAAAGCTAATAAACCGCCTCTTAACAAAATCTATAATCCAAATAACTATTTTCAATCCCACTATTCTTTTTCTTTTCCATTTCCTGTTCTCTCTCGCTCTTCACCCACTTGTCCACTGTTTTATTTTTAGTCTACTTTGTAAGCTTCTTGCTATACAAGGAAATATGTATTTTCTGTAACTAAACATGTAGTAGCCATATTCCAAAGTTTCAATATAGCCGAAAGCAAGTGCTCTCTTTTATTGCATCCCTTAAATATTGACCAATTCCAATTCTCTCAACCCTTCCTCCTGGGGGGTAGAGGGGAACAGAACTGGAAGGGTAAGTGAGAAAAATACACATGGGTCAAGATGAAAAGATGCAAAGACAATCGTTCGCCACCTCCCACCAGAAGAATGATGTCCTAATTCCAATATTCCTTACTCTTTCACACTCTTGTCCTTTATTTATAATGCTATGGTTTTGCCTCAAATACATTAAGAGGCCAAAGGCAGAATGTCTCCTGCAAGACCTCACAAGGCATAGAACTGAGACTGTGGCTGGCCTTGTGTCCCTTCCCCATCTGAAGCACAGAACCAGAGATACCAACCACCTCCTCATTGTTTTCCACAACATAAATGCAGTCCCTTCTAAAAAGCAGGTGAAAAGATAATACACCTACAAAATAGACCTGGTCATGCAAGTTCTTCATCACTAAGTGACAGTTACATGAAGAGTATTGCAACAGTTAGAATTCCAGGTTTACTTAGGACTCTTCTGCAGCTGTTTCAGTGTATACAGCTGTTTATTAAGAAATTTGCTAATTTTAGGTAAGGTTTAAGAGCAACCTTTTCAGTAAAAGAACTCAAAGATACTAACTTCACTGCTGAACACTGCGTGAAACATGGCAAAGTGGCAAATAAAGTACCACACAAAAAGAGTCTTACTATTCTGCGACTAGAAGCTGTGGTGTTAAGCTATTAATGGAAAAATATTAACAACATGAAAATGGATCATCATACTTGGGTACAGTAAGACAGACTCACTGGGCAACTGCATGCTATGGCTAACCATGCCTCAGCCTGCTGTACCCATAAAGAATCAGTGCTCACTTCATAAAGATACAGGGAAGACTGATGAGCATTTTAAAAACGCCTTAAAATTCTCCAGTGTAAAACACTGTATATGTATTTAAGTAGTAACCTATAAGCGAAGTTGATGTTGTTGCAAAGTGACATTTTAGGATATTTTGCATATGATTTTGCATATCTATAACCTTAAAACAAATCTTCCTTTTCAAAATGCATGCATATGTCACTCTCACTCCCCTGCCAGATGATGTGCAGTCTCAATGAATACACCCACGCTCAGAATGACAGCAAAAAATCCACAAGTGAAGAGACTTCTTTCATTGTCTGGCAGCACAGAATTCATAAAGCACAAACTGTAAACAGCTGCCTATCAGCTTCTATCAGCAATAGTATCAAAAACAGATGGCAAAGGTCAAGTCAAAGTTTATTGACAATGATGAACTTTGACAGCCTCTATTAAATTACTTCTTCCTTTAAGGTGTATGTGATCAAAGCAGCAGAGAGATTTTCACTCAGTCACATAACAAGCTATTTGTTGAGATTGAAACATCTGGTCAATATCTTCTAACACTGCAATTTCATGCACAGTTAGCAATAGGGTACATTTCTTCTCTTCTTCTTACAGGGTCCATAAGGGTGGCACATATGGTTGATCATTTCATTCAAAAAGGTTTCAATTCCAGGCATTACATACGATTGTCTCTATGCTTTATAGTATTTTAAGTCTACATACCATCGTTTTCCATCATCACTGCTGTCTGCTCTACTCTTTACTATAAAAGCCCACAAATATGACAGAGCACTTAGAGCTTAACAGCTTTTGACTACTGGAGTTAGAGAGCAGTTAAGGCAAGGGAGTTTTTAAAGTGGCAGGTCTTTATCTGTTGTCAAGAATTCTCAATGCATTAAACTATTTACCAAAGCTCTAGTAACACAGATTATAATTTTTGTTGTAATAGCACACCCTTCATTTATGAGGCATTCCCGAGCAATTAGAGATCATCCTTTTTACTAATTTATAAATTATCATTTTACAAACATAACATACATTATATTTCAACCAAACACACGATAATTACAAGAATTTGATGAATCAATCTTATTTCTCAATCTGAAATTGCAAGAAGACACAAAATGCTATCTTTCCCAAATGCTGAGAAATGCTTGCTTTAAAATCATGCATCTCTGTTGCCACAGCAACAAGTAGTGGATAATGTGAAATATACTTCATCCTTCCATTTCTAAATCCCCTATTTTTTGTCACAAGAGAAAGGAGGGCTAGTTACAAACACATCTACAGAGACTACATTTCCAAGACTTTTCAGTTACTGTTAAATAGCCTTTTCCTTCAGTTAGTGGTTGATTTCCACATCTCATTTCCACACTGTCTTACTCCAGGTAGTATCTGAATCTTGAAAGTTTTCCTGGAAGTTACAGAAAAATATTTACTCTAAAACTCCTTAATAGAATTATGCATCATGCTCAGATGCTACACCAAAGGTGTATCGAAGGCAGGGAAGGGAGAAGGTAGATAACCTCCATGTGGGAAAAATCTACAAAACATTTGAACAGACACATTGCTCAGAAATGTCACTGATGATGTCTGGGCTTTTCTGGAGAATGCATTGACTTTCAGCACTATGGTATTTATTCAGTATTACCTCATTGTTCTGAGGGAATGGGATCTGTAACCTGGATTAAAGAAGGAAATAATCAAAATTGTCCACTAGAAACTGATGGGTTTCATACAGATGTCAAGATCCGGCTTACAGGTAACAGAACACATTTACAGGTTGTAAACATGAGCCTAAATAAGAGCCTGTCACACCATGCCACAAAGGCAGACAATCAAGTCAGGAAAGGAACTAATTAGCTGTCACTTAGTACTAACAGCATTGGTGTGGAAATTTAGTAGTTAGCCAGATTCTAGCTGTTTTTTTGATATGAGTGCAAAAGAAGAAATGTTCCAGAAGCTCCTAACAAGTTCAGGAGTGACAGGATTAGCACTATTAAATTGAAATCTTTTGTTCCAAGAAACCCATAACAAGCCCACCCAGTTGCAAAGGGTGTAAATTCAGCCTGAAAAATATATTGCATATGTACAGCAAAGCTGTGGTGGAGCATTCCACCTAAGCTGATAAGTAGTTTATTTCTTCAAGAGTGAATGAAGAAGTTTCTCCAGATGAGATTAGAACAGAAGTTGATTGTTTGTTTTTAAGTAATAATCTGGTGTGTCTCCTCTAACTTCAAGGCTTTCTCTCACTAGATTAGGAGCCTTCTGTATGACCAAGGCAAAACTCTGGAAAGGTGTTATTAGGCTTTGAGTCAACCCCATTGGGAATTAATGTCTCAGGATTGGCCTCTCCTAAATGTTATCCCATATACTCCATCCACAGTTCCATATGGAAATACCTCCCCCTTCAATTTTCAATATTCACAAGGAATGATCTCTCTTCTATGGAAGAAAAGCGTGAACCAACTGACAAATGACTGCCTTAGGACTGGAAAGTCTTAGAAACGCCTCTGGATTCCTCATGTGTGACTTTGAAACACATTTATTTGGGTATACTGTGTGTCCACCAAAGACCGTGACAGGTACACAGACCAAACTGAGATTCCAGGGGAATACTGGATACACCATGTGCACGGGAATAATAATTTGGAGAACTCATGCGTGCTCTCACGAACTAATTGAGGTCATTGCCATAGCATTCCCAAGAGAAAACACTCCCTCAGAATTACACCACTTTATGTAACTGAAACAAATGCATTATGTTTCTCACCATGTTTACAAACATTGGTGCCTTACCTTTAACTGTTTAGAAAGGAACAAGAAACTTCTGATAAAGTATATATTTTCACATTTCTAAATTACCTTTCAACTTCTTATTCCAGTACCAACTCAATCAATACAGGATATTAGCTGCACAAGAAGTACTTTCTTCTTATTGTTTCTTGCTTACTACCATCAAGTCTGGACAAACAACTGTCACATGTAACACTCCATTTGGTTAGTTCGACTGCAGAGGAGGTTCAACAGGTCTCGAAGCTGTCAGTCCGTGTAGTTACTCTGGAATTGCCCTTGCTCGCCCACAGAACACCAGACGCAGTCAGAGCACCTGGGACCTCCCCATGCAAACAGGAGCCACCTGCACAGTGCACAGGCAGGGAGCAGGTGCACTGTACCAGGCACGGCTCCAGATCCTCCCTCCTCTTCAGGACTTCTGGGAGGGAAATGATGTAGCCCAGTACAGAGAACATCTTCAAGCCCTTATGTCAGACGCTTCCATTACCTACTTAGGAGAGGTATAGGATGATGCTCCTTCACAGTAGTTAATATTGTCTAATCATGTAAATAGATGGGTTTTATTCTATTCACCAATAACTAAATGGCAACCATTTTTCATACTACTTAATTTCTTAAGCATATAAATACTGTATTGTATTTGCTCCAGTTCACAAGAATAATTTTTCCCCTTCCCAGTTTCATCTGCAGTGCCTTTAGATTTGCTGTGGTGGGATAAGCAATACCTTTGTCAAAATAATTTTAAAAGATTTCTATTTGCCATAAACTGTAAAGATATTCCATTCTGATCCCAAGATATAAACGAAAACACTGAAATACAATTATTTATTATAGCTTTTGATTACTTTTAAACTGATGCACTCCTTACTCATAGTTTTTATATTTGATTGTAACAAGTATAAGCGGGCGCTTTTTTTTATTTTAACAAAATATATGACAAAGTCACATGTAATTAATTATGTGCAGTTGAAGGCAGCACTTGGCATTACCCAAATTTCTTGTCATGTAGCTCAAACGCTCTAGTAAGTTCAACTAATTTTCACAGAACAGATAATTCAGTCATCAACTCCCATGTACTTCTGAAGAACAACTGCAAATTAGTCTTAAATTTGTTTTTTCCTGAATTCAGTCATGGCCAAGACACTTGACACTCGACCTTCATGATCAGCTCAGCCCAGCACTAACTCCCAGACCTAATTTGTCAGGAATGGAAGGCAAAGGAAACCTTACATTTACTAGAACACTAGTTTTGATTAAAAAAAAAAAGTCAACTCTTTCATTGTTGTCTTAAAAAAAAAAAAGTCACAGATTTGAACCTGATGAACTTTATCTTATCTTTTGTACAACAGGAAATACTGTTTTCAAACTCTAAAATAAAAATTAACATAAAGAAGAAATACACAGATGAAACACTAAGGAAAAAGATGTTTTGCTGGCAACTATACAGCCCTGATCCAGTTAATATTCTTTGAGTATGATGCATTTTGTAGTTAATGATTTCCTCTTCCAGTTTGCTCTGAGAAGCTGGAAAGCTCAGACACGATTGTGAGCTCAATCCAGTTTTGCCCTGATGTAAATTTATTCACTTCACTAGAGGTGTGTATGATTTATCCAGATGCAAATGAAATCAAATCCATACCTACTATGAACCTGCATATATATTATCTTTTCATTTGCTAATTTATTTTTATTTTACCTATAGAAGTATCTGCAATTATGTGTATATCTTCATTATTTCAATGATTTAAAAAAACCCCTACCTAATATCATCTTCTACAATGAATTTATTGACCACTATTAAACTAGAGTAGTCAAGATAAGATCTATGACAAGGATTGACAATGAGCACAGGAGATACTTAAAGGGTACCACTCGAATAATGTAGAGTAAGGAAACAATGTCTCATCTGCACTAAAGCACATGCAACAATAAAACACCTCATTTTGAAAACCAACAATTTATGAAACAGAATATGAAGTATTGTGTCTGGCCTTTTTTCCCATGAATGTGACAAAGTAAGAATAAATTAGAATTGTAATTCCTGTAAAGATAAACTGTGGTGATTTGGTTTTAGAAATAATAAATAGAACATAATTTATAAAATGTTTTCATTACAGTCACCACCCCAAAATATTCAAGTTGCAAGAACAGTTCCCTAAGAATCTTACTTGTGTATTCAGATTTATCACTCAAATACTATAAACCATAAAGTCTTCTGGCCAAAATGTTGTGTAATACACTTTTGGCCTGTACATGCCATAGAGGACAGCCAGTGCCATTAAATGGGACAGAAATCATCAACTGATGCATTGGGAATACAGTAACTTTGTTAATTGTTATGCAGGCTGATTTTTTTCCTCATGAGCAATTCTAAAGATCAAGAATTATCTGCTCCTCTTCATAATAAATCTGTCACACGATATCTCCATCTGAACACATATAATAGTCCATTTACTTTTTACAGAAATATTTTAATGTATGCTTTCTAGGAGGAGATGATGTAAAACAGTCTACTCGATCATGCAGTTCAAAAATCTCTTGTTTTCTGCTGAGGGGCATTTATTGCCTTCAGCAGCAACAGGCAAGCCAACAATCCTGCAACTTGCTTGCACTGGCTGCAGGATGTGCTAATTGTGAACCCTGAAGATCCAACATGTTAGACAGACAACATGTACATAATCTGAAATCCTAACTGCGTATGTGCTAATTCATTTGGATCTAAAATTATCACATTATTACTTTGGTATTTTGTATAATCATTTTCCGAAGAGCACAAAATCAATCACATTAAAATTGCACAAGTATATTTAAATGTATTTAACTTAACGTCTAAGGAAAACTAAAATCAAGTGTTTTCAAACTATAAATATCTTGGGACATTTCCCTTCTCAGAAAGAAAAACTACAACACTTATAATGATTCTTTTTGGAGTTTTTGGATATTGTCATTATTGTTAGCGGTTCTGGTAATGTTAATTACATCATTACATGTTTTCCCATCGATAACAACTTGTAATTCCATCTACTTATTGTCTATAAAGTCAGAAGAACACAGTAGATTAGGAGGCTGTCAAATTTATGAAATGACATGGAATGCAGATTTCTGTTTGTAATACAGCATGCAAAACTTGGAAATACTACTTAAAACAGAAGCAGCCAAGTAGCTTCAGGCACTGAATGTATGCTTCAGGCAGCAAATGTACCAAAAAAATGTTAATACATTAAAAGATCTGAAGCAACAACAAAAAAGTTTATATCTAAACTTCATTAAGAGAAGAATCTGTCAATCAACTGAAAGATAAGCACAAGGATCAGTATTAAAACAATCACCAGTTGTAACTGGTATAACACCATTTCTCTTGATGCAAAAGCTAACAAGCCATGATATAAAGTGTTAACTCATTACTCAAAAAAAATTTTGATTTTCTAGATCAAATTCCTAAGTATTTCAGAGCTTGAATTTAAAAGCCAATTTTCTGCTCAAACTTATATTGATGGAACCTGACTGATATCAGTAGAATTTTATCAGTATGGATTAAAAGAGAATTTGGTCATATTATCTTAATTCTGGTAAATTGTTAGTTGTTATACATACTATATGGCTACTCAACGAGACTGAGTCCAGGATACAAATATGTTACTCGATTAGTGGGCTGTGAGGACATTCATTAGTAACTGGAAAGCAATTTGAAACCAAACAGACTAGATCAATGCTAGACATTATTATGAAAGTACTGCCTATGCATAGGATTTTAAAGCACAAATATAGGAAAAAAAATGCATTCTCCTTACAAAAAAAAAAAAGGGAAACAAACAGTAAACCCAAATACAAAAACCCTCTTGAATTGTTCCTGTCAGTCCACACCACTGCACATTTGTACATATCAAGTTTAAGATTAGTAGGTTGCTTTCCTGCTTAACCCTGAAAAAGAACTATAGCAGCAAAAGAAAATTCAGAGAGAATTCTACAGCACAGTGATGAATTCCGACAACTGGCAGCATGCAATGATGGATCCCACTTGGAGAGTATTAATAACTTCTACCAAGTATGTAGAAAACAGCTAATTTATGGAATTCAGAGTTTAACTCTGCACATGAAATATTTCTTAAGAGAAAAATTCAGTGTTTAGGTAAAATGTAAACTACCTTAAAATAAGGAAGCAATTATAACTACACTACACATATGACTGAGCATTATACAGTCAATATTTTATTATCTCACTATAAAGACTTAAATACATCTTAAGATGTGCCTTCTTTACTGTAATACACAACAACAAACTATGGCAGGAGAATACTTTTTTGCTCACTTACAAGCATGTCACCAGAAGATGACATGCACTTAGCTGATTTCACCAGTAAAAATTCTACCTTTCTGTCGGGCAGAGTACATCAACCAAAAACTTCCTACTCTAGCTACTTGGAAAACAATCACAAATTGTTCTCCCTTGAACAACCTATTATTCCAAGACAAGGTCTCCTTGAACTGTAGCAATGAGATGAATGTACCTGGAAGAGAACCAAGCTATTGTTACTAGTAGATGGGTAAAAATTATTCAGTAAATCATAATAAATGGTTTCCAGGCATACATATAAAACCTTGCTGCTTCCATTAGAATACATACAATCATTGTCTCCAGCACACCCCTATAAACGTCAGTGAAAGGTGAATGTTGATAAGCAATTATGAAGACATTTTCCACTTTTTTTATATTTTGTATCAAACTCCAATGAAAGCCTAAAATTTGTCTCAGAAAAAATGGCAGATAATAAACCACTTTAGCATTTACTTCACTATACTGTAAGCATCATATCAAAAAGAAAAAAAGATTCTGCTTATTCAAAACTGGCTAAAATAATATTCACCTAAACCAAGAAATAAACACTATATATGCAACCAGTATTATCTGTAGACACACTAACAGGAGCTCCAGTTACCTGCAGTCATCTGCACAAATTGTAGGGTAATATAGTGTATTGTATTAAAAACCAACCAAACAAAAATAAATTAAAATTAAAAGCCACTATCTGCAATCCAAATTTTTCCAGATCATCACAGCTGCACTCATGGAGGCATTCACATTTTTCTCAGACATTACTTAAAGTAACAGATTCATGGTGGAGAGAAGAAAAAGTTACAAAATTTTCAGAACTACCAGAGTAAGTGGATTAGTTTCTGTTCCACAGTCAGGCTTGGAACAGAGCCAGACGAGAAAACTTAAGAACTCCAGCTACCCATAACTATCTGACTCAACGTACAGAATATAGAAAAAAATGAACACAACACTAATAACACCAAATGGAGCAGCAGAAGGGGTTTAAATATGTAACTCAGTTTGAGAACTGTAAGAGAACCACTATTTCAGTGAGTAATTCTTCATGAGGTTACTATAATCATGTTAAGATATCAAAATGGCTGCCAGAAAAGTGTCACATTTTCCTTTATAAGCAAACTTCAATCAAGGTCTCATTTCACCTTATTTAATGGTACAAATAAAATATGCTTCTTTTACATCTCAGAGTCAGTAACAAAATTTTGCTTTTTTTGGTCATGTTATACATTCACCATTACTGTACAGCAAGTATCCAAAAATTAACTGCCTTGACAAATCAATAGGTTTCTGCACAGTACAAATTAAACTAGTACATTGCTCAAATACTTTTTTTTCCTTTGAGTCATACAATCATAGAATGTTTTAGGCTGGAAGGGACCTCTAGAGGTCATCTGGTCCAACCTCCAGGCTAATGACCACGTTTCAGTAGCCAATGAACCAAACACAGCTCAATTAATTCCTTTACTGCATGAAGAAGTTATCCTCTTGACATTCAGGCATAACTCCCATTAATGTTAATGACATTAATGCATGTTTATCACAGTGACAATAAACTCTTTTAGATACACAGTATAGAGTCTGCAGGTAAATGTGAAGATCCTTTGATAATACACTATAATTCCTGACTCCAACACAGAAACGCTGTATGCTTCAGAAGCTGAGCGATTAAGGCACACCAGAGATAATTCTGAGTGGGAGTAGTCAGCATAGCTTCTAGGAACTACTTCTGTTTGCTTGTTTTAAACAACTCCTTATTTTTAGAGTCATAGAGAAAAATACTAAAGAGGAGAAATTTTGGCTTAACTTTGAACGTGTTAAGACAATGCAACTTGTAACCTTAAATAGGAAAAAATTATATGATGGAACAAAAAAGTTCCAGGTGGGTGAATCTGCAGCTTGAAGGAACAAACCAACAGTACCATGTACAAACAAACTAAAGTCTTGGGGAAGAGGCAGAATGGGTGTTTCGAGGAAGGAGGCTACACTATGAAAAGAACATTGAGTAGATTGAGATGTTACAGCGTTCTCCACAACAACATAACTAAATTTCAAAGTTTGACATGGAATTTAGCTTGGCTTATACGAGCTTCTCTGCAACTACTCCCTGCCCCTGTTCCCCCCCACCCCCCCCCCCCCCCCCCCCTTTC